>JAOXYD010246661.1:0-16686 GCA_028565735.1 Pinacopodium congolense
AGAAACACAATCTTGATTTTTTCTATTGTTTTAATTTCTTATGTTAGATTCAATTTCAGTTAAAATTATTATTATTATTAATTATACATTAATAGATATTGGTTCTTTATTTTTATTTTAATTATATAGTCGATTTCTATTATATATTTGTACTTATTTGAATATTTAATATATTTTATTATTTTATACCGGTTCAATATCGATTTTATAACGATCTGATAACGGTCAAACCTCAAAACCTTAAACCCCTCTCCTTACTGGTTCGATGTCCGGTCCGATTTTGTAAACATTGGTTATAACTGTGAGATCCACATCCATTATCTAATACCTATGACTGAGAAATAGATGTAGAATGATTGACTTCAATCATAAACATACATGAAGATGAGGTAACCTTTTACTTCTTGTCCTTTAAACTAGCAAGATAGTCTTTATAGTTTCTCTTTTAGTGTTCAATCACTCCATAATAGAAACAAATGCCCTTATTATTCTTCTTCTTAACACCTCCACTAGCCTTTGCTACTTTAACTTTGACCTTTTGCTTTTTACCCTTGTTCTTCTTGGGAGTCTTACTCCTTTTCTTCAAAGAGCCAACAACCAGAACAGAAGTAGATTCCTTCTCAAGGCATCCTTCTACTGTCTTGAGTATATTCAGTAGCTCAGTTAAAGTCACTTCCTTCTCATTCATGTTGAAGTTCATAATAAACGGACGAAAGCTTAAAGTGAGAGATGAAAGCACCAGATCAATGGTAAACTTATGGTCTATAACATAACCTAATTGGCCTAATTTCTCAATATAAACAATCATCTTCAGTACACATGTTTCTACTGAAGATCCAGGTGTCATCCTACATTAATATAGTGCTTGAGAAGTCTCAAATCTCTCGAGCTTGCTTTGTGCACTAAATAACTCTTGAAGGCGCGGTATCATGGAACTTGTATTTATGGTTTCATACTGTCTTTGAGACATACTAGTCAACATCACATATGTTGCTTGCTCATCATCATGTACATGAAGATTATAATCTCCCAAACATCATCAGCTGCATCGGAATCAGGTCGAGGTGGAATTGGAGTGTTAAAAACATAGAGCTTCTTCTCTTGCTTGAGAAAAAATTTCATGTTATGAAACCAATTAGAAAAGTTGGGTCCAATCAGCTTGTTTGCATCTAAGATGCTCTTTAGGGACAAGTTAGTACTCATATTCGACAACTGAATTAAATACAAAATGAATGAGTATTAGTTTTATGCTAAAAAAATCAAATAATTAAGGACTTTAACAAAATTTGGTTGCTCCCACTATTTTAAACAAACTCATAGCCCTCACTATTAATCCGAGAAACTATCACATAATTTCTTAGTAGGTTAGGATCCTACTCTAACTTAATTGATTTTGAATTTGCTCAACAAACCAATTAAACTAAAATTAGATAAATAACATTTTATTAATCACATCCTATGTAATTCTTAGATCCGTTAGGTGACAACTCTTTGCCAAAGCATATCTTATATATTATTCCTAATACTGTCTCTAAATCATTATGATCATGAGTTTGCTCATCCATATTATATAAATTTAGTTAAGTAAGATCCATTGTTATAAGACTAAACATATTCGAGTTAAAGTGGTATTGAGTTTGCTTAACAAACTTAACAATAAACAGAACTCTAGTTTAATCCTATAACAATAAAAGGCAATAATCATATTCTAAATATGTACTTAATATTTTAATGAGGGATTTAAAAATTTAAAGGTCTCATCTTAATTAATATAATCTTATTATATCAAATTTATCTAACATAATCTGATTATGAAAGATAATTTAATTTGTTTAATTCTAATTATTGATTTGATGACTAATTTAATTTAATAAATTAACGCTTGAGAAATTAAACTAAATGCAAAAATTTCTAATAAATAAAATCCTTTGAAAACAATTTTCAAGTAATTAAAAAACTATTTTTTAAAGTTTATTAGGAAACTAAATTAATTTAAACTTAATCTAATTAAGATAAATTAATCTAATAAAAACTAATTTAATTTAATAATTCAACTCTTGAAAAATTAAACTAAATTCTAAAATGTCCTAACAAATAAAATTCTTAAAAAGTATTATTTAAAATTAGAAAACTAATTTTCTAAATTTATTATGATTTAAATTAATTTAAACTAAATCTAATTAAGAAAAATTAATTTAGATTAATTAAAAAATTTTAATTAATTAAAAAAATTATAAACGGAGAAGGATGCCAGACGTTGCGCAGGGCCGTCCCAGGTCGGGCGCGTTCGCTGTCGTCTTCTCCAACGTTTTTTTCGCCATTTTCCTTTTTCTTAAATTTAAAAGCTTATTTATGGGTTTCTTCTACCTTGAGTCGTTTATCAGCTAACCCATTATGTGAGCAAGTGAATCATCTCTTCCAGACAATGAAAACCGCAGATCTGGGTTGCCAGATTTGCAAGCCTTCATTGCCATGCGGTGGTAAGCTGCCTAGCGTCCTTTCCGGTGGACCAGATCTCATCTGGTCTGCCCAAAACCAAATTAAAAGGAGGAAGTTCGTCCCAATGCAAGGAGTTAGATCCCAGAACAAAAACACAGAAATCCAGAAAGCTTTGGCAGTTCAAAAACTATGTTTTTCTAGATTGAATAAATCATATATGTATACCCAGAAATAAAAGATTCAAGAGCAGAAACCGAAATCCAATAGATTCAAGCCGAAAAATAAATCCAGAAATTCAAGAACTCGTATTCATGCATCAATTTTTGATCTTGTTTCAAATCATAGATTAATCTATGGTGGGTCTAAGATATGAAACACAATAATCTATCATCAACGTATATGTAGGATACTTCAAGCATGTACGTACCTTGATGAACATCTTTGTCCTTGTTTTCTAGAAACATAAATGCACATGAAAATAAAAATTTCCAGAATACATATATAACGTATAAAATAATTTTATTATAACTATGCAACTCTTGCATATTTTTTATCATCAAATCAATAACAATCAGGCCTTTTAATCAAGTTAAATTAGTTAAAATTTGCTCTAATACTATTGTTGGGAAACCTGTATCGATCTAATCGACAGTATAGTAAAAAATTTAAGGTTTTCTACAGGATCAGTTTCAATTTTTTTAAAACTTAAACTGAAAAACAATAAATTAAAAGTTTCGAAAAGTTTGAATTAAAGCTTTCCTTCCACAGCAAAATTCTTCTCATATCCAAACCATAGTTGTTCACACGTTCGGCCTCTAACAGTATCCACAAGTTAATGAAAGAGAACTCAAAACTTTTTGAGAGGAAGACAGAGTCGTACTAGCAACCCTAGAGTTATCGTGCTTATATAGCAAAAAAAATCATATTTTTCCTAATTTTAAAATTAAAATTAAATACAAATCATAATTAAGGTTTAACTCTAACTATAATTATAATTTAATTTTAATTGAATCAAATATCTTATATTTGACCCTAAAATTTCTTAAACTTTAAAATTAAATTTAACTTAATTAATTTTTATTCTCTTTTAATAAACCTAGATGTGTGACCCATGAGGTTCCTAATAAATTGACAATGATCATAAATTATAATTATAATTCATAATTTAAATTAGATAAATTAAAAATCCTTTTAATTTATCTTTAATTTTTCAATTAAACAATTTATGATCATAGATTAATATTGACATCTAGTAACATATCATGATCACCCAGATATTAGGAATGTCAAAGTGGTTTGACAAACATGTCCATATATGGTTATAGTGTATAATGTGATCCTTTCATTATATAATGTTCAAATTGGATTTAGAGTAAGGAATCAGTGTTTACTCTATAAAATCTAATCATGTTCGTTCTTACTAATTAATAAATGATTTATTAAAACTCCTTTTTAAATTTCAATTCATTTCGGTCAGAGAATTTTCAAATCATCACTAATCAAGAACAACAGAAAATTCTCTCTAATTTCTTTAGAGTGACGAATCCTATATCGATTTACATAACTATCTCTATATAATTCATACTACATCTAAGTACTACTGATGTAGGAAGAAACAAACTTAGTTATAAATTAGTCGAGAGAAATGAGAGGAAGAAGCAAACTTAGTTTTTAGTAGTCTCATCATTAGCAACAAAGTACATGAATTGATCTTTATCTTTGTCTCCATGAACTTTTAACATTGTATTTGTTATTCCTATATGACACTTAAGCAAACAAGTAAATTAGGGGTGAATGAATTTTCTAAGCTTCTTTCCTTATTTTAAAATTTACTCTGAAAACAATTTTAATATAATGAAACAATCTAACAATATATTTCAATCGAAGTTAAAAACAAACTTTTAAAGTAAAAAGTGTAGAGAAAGAAATAGTAAATCGATTTATAGTGATTTGACGAACTGCCCTCACCTATGTTCATTGTCTAAGAATGTCTTAGAAATTTCACTAAAATCTTCTTTGAACAAGGTGAAGAGAAATCTTCATACAACTAATCTGCCTTCATAGGCGAATATTAATTCTTATACAACAATTTTCTTTTAGTGAAGAGGAACCTTACAACTTAATTACAAGTCCATTAGAAAATACACAAAAATATTTCAATTGTTTAACCAAATTATTTAAGGGGCTCACACCTCAAAATGATGCATGCAATAAATACATAACCATGCATTTTAACAATTACTCAATCGATCACTTCTACGCATTACGATGCTCTTGAATGCAAATTGATGCTTAAATCACACTCTACATCATTGTTTATAGATTTGAAAAAACTAATTAACCATTTATAATTGTTGGACACCATTAAACAACAAAATCTTTCTATTAGAAACTACTTATTGGACAAATATCATAACCACTAGTCCACTAGTTTTGCATATTAGTTGACCAATATGAATTAATTGGACACTCAATGTGGACCAATATATATGAAGTAGCTGACCACAATTTCACTTATGTTGGTCAATCACTTCGTATATACTAATTGACTAATCCCTTCAGAAAACAAATATTAGTCGACCATAACTAAAAAATTGCTTGACCACTCCTCTTAGAAACAATTTTTTAGCACTTTCTTATGTTTTTTAAAGTTTCAAAACTTATACTATTCAAAGTAATTGACTTAAATACATTCAAAAGATCCCCAAAAACATTTTAATGCATCAAAAAGATTTTCATTAAAGTATTTTTTGAACCTTCCTCTTAATTATAGAATCCTATATATAATAAAACAAAATGATAATGATTATACAATAGTTAAGCCTTTGAACAACATTATAATAAGTAAGATAAGATTTATATAAAAATTACGCAAATTAACTTATTAAGTCTTCATAATCTTAATCTCATTTTGACTTGTTCTTCATATAAGCTTTTTTTTAATTTTAATTTTTATCCTTACATGACATTCATATTTTTATCTTTTGAATTCATCAAAAACAAAGAGATCATCAATAGTAAAGATATTTTGTCAATATCAAAACATATATTGAAACATCCCTTGACTCAATAATTTCTCTTTTTTTAATGATAAAAAATAATATGATGTTAGAAAAGTGAAAAACACAATAAGTTAAATTCAACAAAATAAAAGGCTCTACTTAGACTTTAGATTCCTCCTAAATTCATGTATCACATAAACATTACTCCCTCTATACGAGAGCAACTAATATCACATATCCTCTCACTATTTTTAGAATCATCACAAATTTATCCAAATAATAAATTTGAAAAAGATTTCCAATTAGCTTTCAAAACTAAAAATAATAATATAAAGTTGAACATCATATAAGATTGTTCTAGAACTTAAAGTCTAATAAGAAATCAATATAAAATATATCTAATATCCTAAGTGACTAAAAAATCATCAAAATGGTTACTAGCAACATTTAATCATCCAAATATACAAAAGATATCTAATATCAAAGTGTCTCTAATAACATCCAACATCTAAATATACAAAATATATCTAAATACTCCCCTTATATAAAGCATCTAGGATCATTAATCTCTCTCCAAAAAATCATCCAAAAAACATATTCACACTTAATTTTATAAGATTTCTAGTTCTTCTAATCATGTAAAATTTTTCCTCTTGATGGGTTGTCCAATCCAATAATATAAATTCCTACTCTATCACAAATAAATAACTTGCAGACAGTGATAAGTAGGGTCGTATTTCACAAGGATTAGGTTGATTTATTAGTTTCTAGGAAAAATAAATAAATAAAAAGAAAGGGAGTTTTAAAAACTAACTAAAACAAATAAATTAAATAACCTCAAAATTTGAATAAGCAAATATTGAATAATAGATAAGCATCTATTCAAAGGCATAATCTCAGTTAATTCCTCTCAAATTAATCATTGACTCAATAATTAATTTCTTTGATTCCTAAGTAAACTTTTTATGGTTATTATCAAGCTTTAACAACCTATTGTTTGTTCCTTTATTGATAATCAAGAGAAGCTCCTTGAATTATTCATCTTCTTAATTAAAAAAAAAAACCCTAAACAAGCTCTAGGATTTAGTTTATTAATAGCACTAAACAACATTAAACTAAGAATTATAACCAATAAACTCAAAAGCTTTGTTTATTTAAGTTAGATCATATACTCTTATAACGCAATTGATATTTGCCAAAAATATTAGAACTTTCAATCAATTACGAATTTGAAATTCTCATTAGCCATATATTATTTTAATTAATTGGACAATAAACCTCTTGCACAATAAACCTCTTGCACAATAAATCAAAACAATAATTTGATTTAACTTAAAAGAGTATACAAATATTTATAAATCCAAAGAACATAATATAATTAGCTCAGTCTCACATTTCTCAAAGAACTAACTTAGATTATCTTATGATTAGAAAGAAAAAAGCTAGCTACTTATAATGGAAAAGAAATAATGAAAGGATGACATAAACCACTACAAATAGTTGGTGAAGTTGGATATTGATAACCAAAATGTAGCTTTTTGCCTTTCTTCCCTCTCTTCTCCTTCTTGCTTCAATCCCTCTCGAGAGTGTTCTTGATAGCTCTAGATCTCTTGTTCCCTTTCCTAAAAGCACTGTCACATCTCATGTTTTACCATACCACAACGACAATTGAGTTAGGGAACAAGAGCATTGTTAGTATGGAATGTTGTTCCGCGATCTGATTCTTATATTATAATGGCAGTTTTTAGGACACACAACGACATTGTTGAAGGGTATTGTTTTGCTCTCAAGCTTTCTGCCCACGAACAAAATAAGATTTTTAGCAATCCTTTTATTTCAGCCCAGAATATACTTGAAACTCAACCAAACATCCCTTTTCAACTGTAACTCTTTAATTTATCATCAAAACTCATAACAAAATTCAAATAAAGGAATTAAGGATCTTAAATAACCTAAAACATTAGGAATTACTGCAAATTATATGGACATTATATACCCTATCAAATTTCCTTAAATTGGAACATTACTTATCCTAAGCAATTACCTTATTGAATCACTCAAAAATCATCCTAACATAAGTTAAAATTTAATGGATAATTTAATGTAAGAAATTGCAATTAACAATGACTAAATTTCATAACTCATTCTTAGTTATGGCTTAATTCGTATGATCATATGATCGTATGGTATAGTAAAACAACCATTGACAAATAATTGTTTCTGAAAAGTAACCATTGATAAATAATTATTAAGCCTTAATTCTACTTTACATAAATAATTATGCAACTTGTTCTAGGGTGATTTGGGGTGTATTTTATGCTCCATCATACCATAACAAGTGCATTTTGTGCTCCATTTTGTCTTTTTATAATGATTTGGCGAGTTACACAATATTTATTTACTTATCTTATCAATTTTTTTCTTTCTTTACCATATTAAAAATTTTAAGTTCTATAGTTCTTTAAGAAGGTAACCATTATATAGACACTATATTACAAGTTTTCCTACAAGTCCATACAAATTTTCCCCAAAACTCAATACTATGTACAAGATTCAATTTGAATTAAAAAATACAATCATACTTAATAAAATTCATAATTAATCATGAATTATTCAACATCAATTATTCTAATCATATCAATTACATTAAAGAATACTAATTAACAATCAACTAGCCATTAGAAAATTTTAAATTAAGATATCTAAAGCAATCACCATAAAAACTCATAATCATTCAAGTGGAAAAAATTTAGATTAATTTTGAAAATTTTTCACAAAAAACACAAGAAAAGCACAGTAAAATGTCTAATCCCCTCCCTTACACTTAATCCATATAGTGTCTTCAATGTATGAAAAAAAAAAGGTTTAGAACTTCCCTAAGAGTAATGTCTATGCACTACATAGTGAGGGTAGAGTCAGAAGCAATGATTTGAATAGTACACAAGAAAACAACATAAAATTGAACCAAAAGTAAATTAAGAGAAGGAAAATTTGTGCTGCCTCCTAAAAAGCGCCTCTTGTTAAAATCAATGGCTAGATATAGCCTTTACTTAGTCTTTATAAATAGGATAGGTTAAGCATATCTCCTCAACATTAGACTCCTAAAAACCTTCATGAAAGGGTTTTAGATAATGACCATTCACTTTAAAGGTTTTACCCGTGTCTACATTTTAAATCTTAACTATACTACCAGGAAGCACATTGGTAATAATGAAAGGCTTAATCCATCTAAAATGCAATTCACTACGAAATAATTTCAAATGATAGTGAATTGCATTTTAGATGAATTGCACTTTTTGCCCAACTAAAAATGAATTTTTGGAAATTATTCGATCATAAAAGGACTTTGTATTTTCCTTATAAATCCTTTAGCTTTCATAAGCATCACTATGAATCTCCTCAATCTCTTACAATTATAGCTTCTTATATACCCTAGCTTCATCCATCTTTATGTTATAATCCTTGATCACCTAGTATGCTTTATGTTCTAATTTAACAGGAAGATGACATAGTTTGTTGTATATGATTTGGTAAATGGACACATGTTTAGGGGTCTTATGTGCTTCTCAAAAGGTGCAAAGTTCATACTTAAGTCTCATGCTCTACTCATTTGTAGTTATAGTAATAGTATTTTCGAGAATAGATTTGATCTCTCTATTTCACACTTCTACTTGCTCACTAGTTTGTGGACAACAGGCTATAGAAGTGCGGTGAGTGACATGATACTTCTTAAATAGATTTCCCACCACTTTATCATAAAAATAAGTTCCACAGTCATTAATGATAGGTTTTAGTACTCCAAACATAACAAAAAAAATGAGATTTGACAAAATCTATAGTAAATTTGGCATTATTAGTTCAAGTAGCCTTAGCTTCCATCTACTTCAAAACATAATCTATAGCAAGTGAAATACAAACATGAACATTAGAAGAAGGAAAATGATCCATAAAATCAATGCCACACATATCAAATATTTCACATACAAGAATGGAACTAAGTGACATTTTGTCTCTACATCCTATATTCCCAATTTTTGACAATGTTCATATACCTTACAGATCATATATGTATCACGAAATAAAGTGGGCCAAAAGAACCCACACTCTAGCATTATACATGCACTGGGAGCTTAGAACTAAAATATTCCTTATATGAATGGTAGAAATTAAGGATAGATGGAATCTCTTATTTAGTGACACAAAGTCTAATTACTTAGTCAGAGAAATTCTCCACAAATAAGGATAATCCCAAGCGTAATATTTAGCATAATTTTTTATTATATATTTTTGAGCATGAGACAAGTCATCAAGTAATATCCTAATAACTAAATAATTCACTATATCAGCATATTAGAGAGTTGTCTCTTCTAAGGAAAAGAGATGTTCATTTGACAAATCATCTAATAAGGGTGGTAGATCTACATTTGTGGTTCAGTGACAAAGGTGAGTTGCCACCAAATTTTTAGTATCCTTTTTGTCACATATCACCAAGTCAAACTCTTGTAGTAAAAATATCCATTGAATAAGACATGGTTTTATTTCATTTGTATCTAATAGGTATGTTAAAACTGCATGATCAGAAAAAACAATGACTTTAGTACCAAGAAAACAAGAATAATGATTTCTCTAAAGTAAAGAGAGAGAGAGAGAGAGAGAGAGAGAAGTTCTTTTTTTGTTGTTGAATGGTTGCATTATGCACTATCAAATATTCTTAAAGAATACTAGATAACATAAAGGGCTCTCCCAACTCTTTTGTTTAAGTATAACATCTATAACATTATTACTAGCATTATACATAATCTCAAAAGGTAAGCTCCAATTGGGGAGGGGGATAGATGATTGGTGTTGATGTGATCATCTTCTTTAACTTGTCAAATACTTCCGTACAAACAACATTAAACTAACACGAGGGTTGAGAGATTTTGGAAAAATCCTTGATGAAGCACTATAGGAACTTACATGCCAATAAAAGAATGAATTTCTCTCACATTAACAGGGTAAGTTATAGGGATGCATTTTATGATATTTTCATATGAGTTTCAATGTCATTTCATTCTTATTTTAATGTTTAAATGCTTGATTTATTTTTATTTTAAGTTTATATGTAGATTTAACCTTAAGATACAAATACAATTTAAAAGGATCAAGTTTAGAGAAGAATTGGAGTAAAACAAGCAAGAGGGGGCTTGTTTAGGACATCAACGGAAGTTGAGGCAACTGTTGTTGAAGGTGTAGCACCCACCATTACCCTCTTTTTCTTTAACGGTTGTTGAAACAGAGCGTCTTTGAACATCTAGAAAAAAAGGGAAAACTTGAAAATTTTCACTCTCCAAACATTCTTAACCCTAGAGAAGACCTATAAAACAAAAAATATGGAGCAAATTCTTTAGTTTTGACTCTTACTTGGGCAGCCCTTCATTTTCTTTGTGTTTTCTTTAGGTTTTAGGTTTTTTCTTCATGTATTTTATCTTATTTTGGATTCTATTATTATATTCAGTGTTATATAGAACTCTGGTTTAGTTTTTTTTAGGTTGCTGTCTTTCCATTTTTTATTTTCTATTATATATATTGGTTTTGTTTAAATATGCGTTCAATGCTTTGGTTTTTATTAATATAGTGTTAAAGTTTTACTTTTTCAATATTGTCTTATTTATTGAATTTTTGAATTCTACCTTTTATTTACTGTCTTATTTAATTTCAAATTGTGTTTTTGCTTATTTTCATTACGTTAAGCTAAATTTCTATTAGGTAAAAATGTATTGATGGGGTAATGGATGGATAACTGTGAGAATTGACTTAATTTGCATTGGACATTATGTTTTAGGTTGAGATTGAATTGGAATTTGGGTTAAATGTTATGAATTAGGACTTGTTATATAGGTTTGGTCAATTTATTTGTGATTTTTAATTCAATTGCTAATTATAAGCTTTCAATTCATAATTATCATTAGCTACTATCATAAGTAGCGATAGGTTAAGTGTTTTTATAGGTAAACTTAATCAAATTACACTAGCATTTCAATTCTCTAAGTTACATAATCTGAACTTGTATCAATGTGGCTTAGGTCAGTCGTTCCTTAGTACTTAAAGCTGTTGCACCATTAAATATAGAGAGATTATTCTAGGTTACCGCATAGTTAATGATAAATTTTCTATTTTATAGGATTTGTCTAAAATTAGTGGAACATAGGGTGCAAGAGCTTATTTACATCTATAGGCTAGTGGCTTAGGTAAAACACAATTTATATGTTTTAATGATCAATTATGAGTCTTAAATCCTAGAAATATCTTATGTCCAACTTTCTCTTATTGCTATTTGTTTCTTTCTATTTAGCGTTTTTTCTTATTTGTTTTGATTTCATTATTTGCATTTTTATTTGTTTTAATTTCACAAAATTCAGGGGTTTTATTTCTTTTTATTTTCCTTTAGCGAATAATATAAATAGCTTAAACTCTCCCTACCTCCTTGTGGATTCGATCCTAGCTCACCTTACTAGGCAGTAAGTTTGTTTCTATGTGTTTTAAATGTTTCTTTGTGTGTTTTTGCTTTAGTTATTTAGATCTTTTGCATCCTTTCATGATCTTTGATGTTCTTAATTGCTTCTTTATATTTTCTAGTATTTGAGGGTGGATTTTGAGTTTATTTAAGGGATGGTTTGATTCACTTTTGTGTGAGGTTTTGCAGGTAGCAAGATTTTATATTTAGATGTGTTGAAGGTGATTTGAATGACCCACTAGGCATACTTGTAGAGCTCAGATGGTCATGAAATTTTTTGGGAAGTAAGATTAAGATGTGAGGAGCTTGCAGTTAAAATTGCAAGTCAATAGAAGTCTTGAAGAAGGAGTTATGGCCAAAGGCTCTAAGGACACAGAACGTTGTCAAGTAGAGCATGGTCGTGCTTCATGTTGACAAACTAGTTTCTGTCACTCTCATGTTTAAGCAAGATGGTGATAGGCGAAGCTAATTAGAATTAGGTCAAATACGTGATATTAAGTTGGGGGACCCTCCTTTGGATATATATATGAGGGCTCAAAACCCTAGGAGCCTCTAGCAATCATTATGACACATCAAACAGAGGTAACTTTAAGGTTTCTTATGGCCACCCAAAAGAAGAAACACCATCTTCCTTGGGAAACACACAAAGGCACTTCCACATCTAGTTTTTCCAACTCTCTTGGAGTAAAGAGGAGACCTTCAAGACTTTATCTAGTTTATTCTTTCTTCTCTTTATTACTTTTTAGTATGGAAAATATGAATGTTGGTGGATTTATTGCTATTATGAGTGGTTGAACATTTTGTAGCAGTTACTCTTGAATTATTTTGTGAACCTTATTCTTATTGATTCAATGAATAGATCTTTATGATGTTTATTATGTATATACCTTGTAATAGATCGAGAGAGTGATCATGGACAATTGTGTTAGGTAGTATAACGAGAGTTGGCTTCTAATAGAAATATAAACATTCAGATTTTTCAAGTAGTTGAAGAGAGATCTTAACTATTTGTTTGATTACCTTTAAGATTGCTTAACATCTAGTTGAATGGTTAGGAAAGGGTGTGCAAGTTGAGAGACAACATAATGGATCCTATATTACTTCAACTAGGGACAACTAATTACATCTTGAGAGAAGGTAATTAAACTTTAGTAAATCTTGGGTCAAGCATAATTGAATTGAAGTGACTCCCAATCTTAAACAGTGACTATTAAATTTCTGCACTTTGTCTCAAGTGATTGTTCATTATTAGTTTGTTTAATTTTACTTTATTTTCTAATTTTTAGCATTTGAAAATTTTCCTTAAATAAAGTATAACCTGAATTTAGTAGTGACTAAATACAATTCTTGTGGGATGATATCTGCTTATATTACAAGTTACAGTCTATGAACTTGCAGTATTTAGCGTAAAACAAGTTGAGTTATATACACAATCATTAAGTTTTTGTCGCCATTACTAGTGATTGTTTATTTTAGCATCTTGTTTAGTTTTGGTGACTTTGATATAAGAGTTTTTGATACTTTTCCTTAGGTTTTTATTGGTGTATGAAAACAAAGAGTACAAAAGTCCACCTAATTTAGTGATGAAGAGTTTTCAGATATAACAAGGTATGAACAAGAGTTGAGAAGAGTAAAGCGCCAAGAAACTACGCGAAGGAATATGGAAGAAGAAGGAGAGAAAGGGGGTGCTGAGAGGACTTTGATGGACTTTATGAGGCTAGGTTTTAGTTTTCAAGGAGTTACACGACCTGCAATTCAAGCAAATAACTTTGAGATAAAGCGGGCACTCATTAACATACTTTAAAGCAGTGTCCAATTTTATGAGTTGTCAAATGAAGATCCCAACGCCCATCTTGCTAATTTTCTTGAGATCTGTGACATCTTCCAGTTTAATGGGATGTCTGATGATGCTGTGAGGATGCAATTTTTTCCTTTTACCTTATGGGATCGGGTAAAGGCATGGTATAATTCACTCAATTCACGTCATATAACTACTTGAGAGTATCTAGCCCAAGCTTTTATTTCTAAGTACTTCCCATTGACCAAGCCTACAAGGATAATAAAGGAGATCACAAATTTTCAACAAAGTGATGGAGAGTCATTGTATGAAGCTTGGGAGAGATTTAAGGAATTACAAAGGAGTTGCTCCCATCACAATCTTCCAAGGGAGTTCCTTGTGCAAACATTCTACAATAGGGTTAATTAGAGTACAAAAGGAACCATAGATGGAGCTATAAGAGGGTCTTTAATGAGGACATTTGTCTACGAAAAAAATTTTCGTTAGGGAAAAATAGAGAAAACTAAGTCTTATCAAAATAATTCTAAAAGAATATATTTAAAATTTCAAAAACAATAATTAAAAGAAAATAATTTCAAATAGTTTGACTTTAAAAAATGTATAAGCCTTAAACATAATTCCTAATAATTGGGGAAAATAGATGATTTAGGTAATTTAGTGAAATTAATTGAACAAAAATTTTAAATAAGTATTTAAATTAATTTAAAAAACTTTAATTTTATTAAAAATAAATAATTTAACCAAAATTCAAATAAACCCTAAATTTTAAATATGAAATTAAGGAAAAATGTGATTAAAGTAAAACATATGCAATTGACTACACAAAATCATAAGATAAACATCTAATTGAAGTTTAAAAGGATTAATTTTAAGAAAATCATAAAAATTAAATAGAAATTTTTATAAACTCTAATCACAAAATTTGAAATTTGGAGAAAATCAAAATTGAGCATGCACATTTGCAATTGGATATTCTACGCCCCTAATTATGCTTTTGATTATAAAAACCTACAACCAATTCAAGCTAATTTCTCTATTCAAGCCAAAAATCCCAATTCCAAAACCATAAGGTTCTAAAAATTCTAAATTGCTGCAAACTATGCTGAATTGATGTTAGAAAGGAGAAGGCTATGGATTAGGGACTTACCAAGCATATAATGGAGACTTTATTGTTGCTTAAAGCTCGTTGGAGAGGGAGGAGCACAAGAGAAAGGCATCAGAGATGTATAATGGCAACAATAGAGCTTTTTAAGGATAGAAAAGAGTGGAGGCAGGTAGCACGACACTTTAAAAGAAAAAAAAAAGGTGTTTTAAAGGCCCAAAAACACGAAGAGCAATAACAGAGGGGCTTAAAGTATGATGTCTATACCAGTCAAAGGGAGAGGTAGGAGAAAAATAGAAAAGGATAGGAGAATAAAAAAGGAGGAGGTCTGTTATATCATGACATTTTTTAGATCAATCGACCGATACTCAGTTGATTATATTCGATCAACTGACTAACAGTCGATTGACTGAACAATTCATTCGGCTGACTTACTTATATTGGGTTGACCGAAAAATGCATTCAATCACCGAAAGGTCAAGGTGCTAAAAAATAATTCGCTTTCATAAAAAAAAAAAAACCCAAACACTTCTTTACAAACATCTCACTATAATTATGTACCTTTAATATGTTTATTGCCATATCTTTATTTGGTTCAACAATGGCAATTTCTTTTCATTTCCTAAGGTACCTAGAAAAAAGAAATCCAATTAACTTTTGGTAACCATATCAACTTGGGTCCACGAATGTTAGTTTTTTACCTTTCACGATCAAATGAAATTACATTCACATTTCTTAAATGATTATAGTAAAAATATTGAACATGTTCATTCCTTTCATAATAAGTGCAAAATAAAGGAGTAAAAGATCCTTATGTATTCCTTGGTTTATAATAGAACTTTTGATAAAAATTTTTCCTAGGTTGAGTGAGGGTTCTAGTATCATTGAATTGTGTTAGGGGTTAAATTTATAGTATTTTTAGATGTTATTTGATGTTAATTTAACCCTATTTTAGTACTTAAATGTTCCATTTATGTGTTATTATGTTTACGTTACATGAGGGAGCTTAAATATGAATATTGGAGTCAAAAGATGGAAGTTTTGCAAAAAGTCAATTGAAAAGTCAACCTAAAACGACCCCTTGCTAGGGTGCCGTTATTGGTTGAACAAGGTGTCGTTATTGATGAATAGGGTGTCATTACTTGATGGTGGGGTGCCATTAATACACGTGCAACAACCATTTTTGACCTAAATCTTTAACATTTGTGGCTTGGCTTCTTCCTCCATTTGCAGCTGCTCAATCCTTATATAAAAGGACCTCTCCAAAGTGTTTTAGGTATCAGTTGTAGGATCAAACACCTTAGTTTTCAGATCAAAGCAGTCTTAGATTGTTTTTCATTTCTTTCTTTTGTAATTTGAGTTTTTCAGGTTGTTTGGAGTTCTAGCAGTAGTAGTCACGTAGTTTTGAGTTAGAATACCATCTGGTGATGTGATTTGGTTCATTCTAAACTCTTAATTTCATGTATTATTGTTATTATTTTGAATTAATCAAATTATTGTTACTTAAGTTATATTTATCATATGCTTTGTTTAATTGTTGTGCTTAATGTTTAATTTCAGTTAATTTATTATGCTTAATGTGTTTATGGATGGTTAATTGTGTACTTTATGATTAATGCATGATTAGTGAATTAATCTTTATTTATTGAATGTTTAATGCTTGTCCTGAGTTGATCACTTAGGACATTTTAAAATAATCTAGGATCTGACAGTCTCTACCTAGGTTATTAGAAAAATCAATAAACAACGTGATTTAAATCAATGAACTAACAAAAGATTGGTTGATCATGAGGGTACTAGTCTTAGATTAGGATAATTTAGGACTAGACTTCCTAAGCTTTAAGCCTAT
>JAOXYD010246672.1:0-16685 GCA_028565735.1 Pinacopodium congolense
TATACATGTCTTTTGTGCTTATACATGTATCTATACATATATACAAGCTATTAGGATGGTCCGATGACACTAAGGTTAGGCTAACCGAAATCCGGTTATGAAAAAATTTTCTGACACTTATTTTATTAATTTGGACGCTAAGATTCCATCGGAACGCCTTACTAGGTCATTTGAAATTATTTAATTACTTAAATCATCAATAAATAATCATACTTAGGAAATATTACAACATATTGAGGTTCGGGGTCTTACAATAGGCACTTGGGGACTTGTTGTAACTATTTTTCATATCTTACTTATTATGAAAGTCTTAATTTTAAGTTTCCATTACATGTAGTTATCATTATCAAACAAAGGGGGTACACATATGTCATCTTTTAAAAGTTCCATCGATCTTTCCTTACTAATTAGCTACAATTAATCCTATGTAAGACTTAGGCTCTGATATCAGTTGACAGTCCCTATGGTACTTAAAAAAGGGATGAATTAGGGGCTATAAAAATTTCACATAAGTTATTTAATTTAAAATTACCAATTCCTTTACTAAATGGAAGCTAAAAATTATTAATTAGACTTATCTCCCACTTCACCAAATTGAACAAATAAACAAAAGGAAGCTAATTAACAATTTAATCAATAATTATAAAAAAATTAAACAACTTATAAATAAATGTTTGAAATTAAAAGAGTAAAGGAAGACAGAACACAACTAATTTACATTAGTATGAAGATGTCCACTTTCTCCTATGTCCAATCCTTAACAAACCTTCTTAAAAATTCCATTATAACAATCACAATTACAAATATTTTTTCAAGGCTCAAAGATAACTTCCACAATCCTTTTTCAAGGCTTAAAGATGACCTTCACTCTTAATTTACAAGGCTTAAGAGTAACATCTCAACTCTCTCCTTTTTCAAGGCTCAAGGATAACTCCCTAAAAAAATTCACTTTTAATGATTCACCCTACAAATTTCACTGATCAAAAACTCACTTCTCGTAAAACACCTTTTAAAATATGTCACTCTTAATTCAACAAGGTATTTAGGGTCTCACACAACACTTAAGAAATAATGTAATATCAAAATCACAATAACTTATATAAAATTACACTAAAAACTCATAAACAATGCTCAATCTCTTTGTATGTATGTTTTCTTACATATTTAATGCATAAAAATAATGTAAAACAATATTTATAAGTGTTAAAACCTTAAATTAGTCGTTTATGACCATTGTACTTTTTTTTTCCTGAAGTATTAAAATCTCTTTTCTATTGAGAATAGTAGTTGGAGTGTAACATCAAAACATCAATGGCCTTTCTATGAAAACCAATGGCACCATTTTGTATCTTAGACAACTATCGTTGTGGTTCTATATAGTTGACCTATAATGGCTACACAATAACGTCATCATTGCTCTCCCAAGCAATCACCATTATGCTCTTAGAATAGCACAAAAATGACTTAAAATTTTCTAAACTTTTCCAAACTATCCTTAACACTTTAAAATATTTCTTAACTTATTTAAACGCATTCTAATATAATCCAATTGATTCTAAACACACCTTAACTCAATTTATTACAATTAAATAACTAAACTCAATCTAATAAATCTAATTTACCATCTTTGTTTTATCCTAACATTTTCATTGTCATCTTATCACATTTAATCACACACATTTCTAATTTTCCAATTCACACAACTTTAATTCACATATTTCCTTTAACAATTCTCAAACCTTACCAATTCACAAACTTTATCACATTCATTAACTCATATATACTCATGCACCCATATATAAGCAATTTTCCATATATAAAGAGGATTTTCACAAACAACAATCACATATAATACCTCTTGATTATATATCCAATATGAAAAATAACAATCATGAATGTAATATGCATGATGTGGGCTCTTTCAAAGCTTTGGTAAGAGTTACAACAAAACACACTATTCTTAAACTTGATCTTCCATTTCCCATTTTCAACTTCAAGTTCAACTCTAATGCTCTTCTTTTGATCTTTATCCATTTTCATATAGTTCAAGTTGAACTTTTAAACATGTTCTTCAACTTCAAAGCTCTAATAAATGAATTAATAAAACTATTTTAGGATCATAAAAACAAAGCAAGGACCACCTTTGGTTCAACATCTTATTTGGAAAAAAAATTACCCCTTTTATAATGTAGGAAGCCAAATGGGAGTTCCTAGAAGGAATCCCCAAATCATATTCTTAAACAAGAAAAGTAGGTGCCCTATCTAGGGATCCTGGATTTGCCCACCTTTGTAAAAGAAAGATATTTTTGTCTAATAAAAAAGAAAAGGATAAAAATACTCTTATTTGAACAAAATTAGCCCCTTAAAAGAGATGGGGCTAAATGAGGGCTTCCTAGCTTGGGTTCTCATTTCTCTATAAAAGGAGATTATTTCTGTCTAATGATAAAGATAAAGATAAAAATACCATTATTTATATAAAATTGCCCCCTTTTATAAAGAGAGGGCCTTAAGTCATAAAAGAGCCTCTATTAGAGATCCCTTATTTGGCCCTCTCTCCATAAAAAGGATATTTGTCTAATAAAAAGAAAAGGATAGAAATACCTTTTGTTAGATAAAATTTCCATCTCTTTAAAAGAGGAAGATTATGCTCTTTAAATGAGAAAAATTAGGAGGCCATTGCTAAGACCCTCATTTGGCTCCCTTATAAAAGATGGGTATTTTTTTCTAATAAAAAAAGAAAGAAATAATCCTTTTTAAACAAAAATGTCTACCTTGATCAGGAGGGGAGATAAAATGAGGGCTCCCTAATAGAGGGTCCAAATTATGTCCTTTAAAAATGAAAATGAAGGGACCCTACCAAGGAGCTCCTATTTGGGCCTCCTCCTTATTAAAAAAGGAGACTTGTTTAGGTTATTAAGTCGTAACCTTTTGACCATCCTCTTTGTTGAAAAATTGTCCCTCTTTATAAAAAGGGGGACCAAACAGGAGTTTCCTAATAAGGGCCTTTAAGCTATAATCTTTAAATTGGAAAGCTAGGAGGCTTTTGCTAGAAAACCCTATTTGGCCTCTCTTCTTTGTAAAAGAGGGTATTTATATCCAATAAAAAATAGAAATACTTTTATTTAGACAAAATTACCCCTCACAGTGTGAGGAACTAAAATTTGGTCCTTTAAATAAGAAAACTAAGGGGCTCCAAGCCCATTTTTATAAAAGAGGGACATTTCTATCAAATAAAAAAGAAACAAAATACTCATATTCAAATAAAATTCTCATCCTTCTTCTTTACTAAGGAGGTTAAATTAGTAACAAAGGTTCTATCCCTTGTTTGCTCAATAAACTTCGTTGGTAATATTTTTGTATCGCCGATCACCATATCAGGTCTTATTATCCAAAGAAACGGGTAATTTTTTTAACTTGTCCCATCTTAAACTCAACGAGTTATTTAGTCCCTCCCCAAATTCAATAAATTGTTCAGTTGTTAAAGTTGTTGAGGTCTCAAAATTAGATAAATCACAAATTTGGGTTCCCTTGAATCAGATCAATGAAGACACTCAGGTTCTTCTTTCCATAGATTACATTCGATTGATCTTGATTCATTTTCTTGCATTTAATTGAGATGTAATTGTAGAGGACCAATGAAATAGACAGCACAAAAAAATCGAAGAGAGTTTATCCAACAATTCTGGCTTTAACGCATCAAAAGTGTGCAAAATGAATTAATTATTTATAGCAATAGGGATTTCATAGTTGGTTCCATGGAAAATAGAAACAATTGTTCCTTGGTACCTTTCATTTGAATTAAACTTGAAAAATCTCTTCAATGCATATTTTTCATTCTTGTAATGTTTTCTACAACTTGCTCTAGGTAACTATTTTTCAGAAAACTTGCATTTCCCCCAAAAAAACATAAAATTCTCTTAAATGAAATAAATAAAAACACTTAGTATTTCTAGTAGATAACTCTACAAATATTTCATGGGAATAACCCCTCTTTCTTTAAGTACACGAAGTTGATCAAAGCCCATGACAACACAAGCAAAGGGAGTGAAAAAATTTGCAATAAGAATGCCTTCCATTTAAAGCAATAGTGATGACATGAATCCATTAATGACTATGCAAGTAACTGGTGGATCATTAGAAGAGGTTGAATCATTGAGTTTTATAATGAGATCATTAAATGCTCCTAGGTGGTCATCGTGCAGGACAAACTCTTTAATTATAATACAATGAGAGGTAATGCTAGTTTTCGTCGGAGGAAGGCCATCAGGAATGAATTCAAATCAGAAGTCTAGCAAGCCATCTATAGAGTTTAGGTATCCTGATTCAAGCAAGCATTTATGGTTAGTCTCAAGATTCACATATGTTATTTGAAAGCCATTATGGTGAAGCAGCTTTGCAAGGTTAAGACAAGTTTTTTTTATGGCTTTAGACTAAGAATGTGATGAGAACTACATAAGGTTTGTTAAGAGCTACGATAACTTCAATTTTCATCTCGCTATCTCTATCTAAGGTCTCTGTCTTTCACAAGGTATAAGCACTATAGTTACAAAGATGGTACTGCTCATATGTTCACAGTTTTGGTTTGATCTAATAAAATATAAGTAAGAGAAGTGAATTATTTATATATTTGTAATTTTTTATTCTCTCATGAAGAAGGTATCCTCAGATCTATTATGTCTTCCTTAATAGATATGAAATGTATGCCAATTATATCAATGGATATTTTATCTAGGACATGGACTCTTTAATGTGCAATTCAGATTGTGAATGATGGATGGATGACTTCTTTGATAGCGTAAATAAAGATGATGTTTATATTTTGAGAAAGAAACCTAAGAAGAACAAATGTCAACCCCAAAAGAGGATCTACCCTAGATATAATGAAGATGATCCTAACTCAATGGATTGGTCTTAAGAATCCTCGGTCCAAACCAAAGGATCTCTAAGCACTATTAAAAGCAGTTGGAAAGGAACATTAGATTCAATCAATATGCTATGTACTAGTGATCCCTATGATTCTTGAGAAGGTCCCAACACCATTACCTTGTATGATAATGAGATCATACGAAAAGACCTTCCACCCTTTAGAGGCTCAGACTAATAAGACAAATAGGGTCTCATAGAGACTTTATTGAAGATCCACAGGAATCAACCCTTAGGGACATCATGTTCCTCTTTCTTCAGTAGAAGAAGTGTTAGAATAGCAAACTAAATATGCAGTCACCCAAAATCATGTTCTTTAACAAATTAATTCAAAGTTTGATGATTTATCCCAGGAGATGCAAGACTTAAATTCTAAAGTTGATATTATATCTCACCAAGTTCAACAACTACGTCAAAGGTTGCTTAACTAAACTGCCCAAGTTAATTTGAGGACAGATCTTGACTTACAAAAAATACCAATACAAATAAATCAATAAATTAAATAATAAGATAGATAACAAACATAATGAAGATATTTTAGTTTTATGTTAGAGATCAAATATATAAAAACTTGAAGATGTAATTTTTTATACCAATTTCCAAGGGCATGGATCCTTTTATGGGTCAACAATGTGTTCATCACAATGTCTAAGATTATTAAATTGTTACACTATCAACATTCCTCATGGGAATCTAACTTTCAATTTTCTCTGATGTCACAAATACAATGTTTCAACGATATATTATATAGGAGCAATTTCAAATTGTACATTAGAAAGGAAAAAAAGAGAGGTAAAGGTTATATAATGTAATAGAACATGAATATTAATTCACTTTTAAGAACATGTAATTTGTTAATATTAAAATGGAATTTTTGTTAGATATTATAAATTTGAACTATTAAAGAAGAGTTCTATTAATAAATACCATGTTAGGATTGTTGAGACATCAAAATATAAACAACTATAAATAGTTTTGTTATTCTTTATGATAAAGGGTCATTTTATTTATATTCAAGAAAATATTATGGCTTGGATTCTCTTAATATTGTTGATTCTCATAATATCTTTCTATTGTACAATTATAAAATATTATTAGACTTCTTATTTAGACATCATCTAAAATTTTAATTTATAATTATTGATTATTTTAATTTAATTTTATTGATTAGTTTCATTTTAATTTATTGTAATAAAAGTGTATATATGCTTGTACTCTTCCACTCAGAGCCTCATCAAAATGATTTCGATATGTCACCTTCTTCTTTATTTATTTGTTCACTAACTAAAGAACAAGCCCCAAACCTCACTTTGGCCTCTCTTCCTTCTCTTTTGAACATGCAATCAACCTCATTCTTATGCAATCAAAACTTCATAATCAAATTTACACTTAGAAACTATCTAATAAGACATGCTCAGTTTATACCTCTCATTACCTATCACAAATTAATGGGTCTCATTGATGTCACTTACTCCTCTCCAATCTACTTCATACCTTATTTAAACAATTCCAACATTACCATTCCAAATGCAAAGTTTGATATCTAGTTCCCAAAAGATCAACTTCAACTGTTCTAGATTTTATCCTTTCTTATTAAGGAAGTAGTTAATTGGTCTTCAATCCTTTTATTTAGCCTAGCAAGCATTAACTCATGCTTTTATGTCTATATCTCAAAACTAGAGAGCTTCAACTCAATGTAGAACTTTAAGAATTCAAATTCAATCATATGTGTAGCATCTATAAAAATCTAAGGTGCTCACTAATGAACTAGTTAGTGCTAGTCATCAAATCCTAAATGCATAATTTAATTCTATAATATATTGCGATTTTAATTCTAAATATCATGGCTCATTTATAATTATTAATCTTTGATCTTAATAAGTGTAATTTAATAAATTACTTGGGTAGTTACCAGCTCATGAGATTTTATTGAAGAATCTTTATGATCTACCAATGGTAAGTTTGGCCTATAAACCTACATCATAACAACCCTCTATTACCTCTGAGTAGTAATCTTCTTTTTTTACTTTGAGGTAAAATCAATCTCATTATCGTAAACCCTAGGGTCCATGTAAAATTTATGGTTATAAAAATATATAGATAACCACTATCAACGTCAATATGCATATAAGAATAACTATATCCCATAGGTGTACCCATAAGTTCACATTACATGGCAATCTTCTCAACCTCCAATACCATATCATCCCTTTACAACTTCAGAATTAGCCTTTAATATACATCTTCAACCTATGTCATAATATCCCAATATTGGGGTGATATATCAAATGATTTTAACATGATTCAATTCAATGAACTTTAAAGCTATAATGGTGGTGATCAAATTTGAGTTGGTAATAGCTAATTTTTTTTCTTTCTACTTATTTTAGTAAGGATATTTTTACTACATCTAAATCAAAATTCTTACTTAATGATATTTTACTAATTCCTAAAATTATTAAGTCATTACACTTTGTTCAAAATTTTACATTAGATAACTCATATTTCTTTGAAAACTTTTTACATGATTTCTTTATTAAGGATAAGATGATTATGGAAATTTTGTTACAAGGGTCGAGTAAAGATGGTCTTTATGTCTTTCCTCAACTAATCAAAGATGCTTTGTTTGGAGAAAGTGTTTCTTTGATGATTGACATACAAGATTAGGTATCCTCATTTTTTAATTTTGTCTTATGTTCTTTAGTCTTATCAGTGTTCCTTTTCTACTATGTCATTTATTAATGTTTATGTTTCTAGTCGTTTAAGAAATTTTACTAAGATGCCTTTAGCATCCATGGATTATAAGAGTTCTAGTCTTTTTGATATTATTTTTTTAGATGTATGACATCCTACTCCCATTTATGTCTTTAGGTCATAAATACCTTGTTCTATTTATTGATGATTTTACTATATACACTTAGGTTTACTTTCTTACCAATATAAGTGAACTATACACTGCTGTTTGAAATTTTTACGCCATGGTTGAATGTTAACTTAATGATAATATAAAAGCATTGCATTTTTCTTGATGTGGTGAGTACTAAAAACCTCACAAATATTTTACAACTTAGAGTATTATACATCATTTAGGTAGTTCTTATACACATGAATAAAATGAGGTTTTTGAATATGAAATCTGGCATCTTATAAATACAAGTCTTCACTCTTTTAGCTTATACCCACATTCTATGTACATAATAGAACTATGTCTTTGCAAGTATTTGCCAATTAATCAATTTTCTTCCCATACCTCGACTTAATAATTCCTCACCCTATAAACTTTGCTTTCACAAAAAACTTCTTCTTATTGACCTTTTTTTTTTTTGTTGTAGTGTCTTTCCTGTATGCCATATAATCACCATAAATTCTCATATATAAATGCCAAATGTGTCTATCATAGACAATTCCAAGACCATTATGGCTTAATTTATATTGATCCCCTCCACTAGTAGGATAAATATTTCCCATCATGTCTGATTTGATAAAAAAAATATTTTCTTATATGTTCCATTGGTAAGATTCACTTTCTTTTCCTTATGCACCCAATAGTGCATGGCTTAATATAGAGAAAAAAAAACCTTCTCAAACTTAGCTTTTGTAATAGGTATTTCACTTTTTTATTTTCTAATAAGGATGTTAATTCTCCTTCTTTCCATGTCCAGTTACCTATTCAATTATCTTCTTCTACATTGTCGTTCATAACTCCACTTTCTCTAGTTCTAATAATCAGTCACTCCTATTAGCTTCCCCATCCACTTATCTTTTAAGGTCCTAGAATATTTATTGATCCTACAGCCTATTTATCTTTTTTCCTTGCCTTCTTTTAACCCCTCCCCGCACCTTGCACTTATCATATGCAACTATGTCCATTTATTCTACATAAGAGAGCCCCTTATATTAATATTCATACCTCATAAAACTCTTGAAGATTATTGACTTTTTATAGATAGAAATGCAAAATTATTGTTAAGTTAAAGATATTAAGCAATGGTGGCAAGACATGGATGCTAAAATCAATGCCAAAAATCACTTGGAACTTCATTATAAAACCACTAAGTCAGAATGTTGTAGGGTGTCAGTGGATTTTTCAAATCAAGTAGTTGCCCAATGGTATCATTAATATGTATAAGTCCTATTTAATTACTTAGGGCTTTACTTAAAACTTTTATTATTGATTATGGTGAGACATCTAATCTAATTGTTAAGGCCACAACGATTCACCAGATTCTCTCTTTTGTAATCTCTCAAAACTGGTTGATTAAATAAGTTGATGTTAGTAATGCCTTCCTCTATAGGCATCTTAGTAAGTGGTCTACTTGGCTCAAATTAAGGTTTCCTAACATCTTGATTATGTTTGTCATCTCATAAACTTGTTATATGGCCCTAAATAGGCACCTTATGCCTAGTTTCAATGCTTATATACCTTTTTGCATCAACTTAGTTTCAAATGCTTTGTTGTTGATGTCTCTTTGCTTATGTTTATTGATGGACCTAACCATATTTTTTTTTCCCTTGTCTATGTTAATGATTTAATTGTCAAAAGTACCAATTCCTTGAAAATGTATGCCCACATTTGACACTTATAATAGGAATTTTGGTTCATGGCTTGACTTGTTTGTATTATTTTTTAAGAATTAATGTTCATCATTTATCTCCTAGCCTACTTCTCACTCAAAAGAATATAAACATATTGCCATGACAAACTGTAAACCCTATTTCACATCAATAGTGACTTATCTTATCCTCTCTAAAGATATTAGTATCCTTTTGAAAAATGATGATGATTACATGAGCATTATCAATTCTCTACAATATTTTACCTTGATAAGATCATAAATTTTATATGCTATCAATTATCTTTGTTGTTTTTTTCATTGTCCTATTAATGCTTACTGGGAAGCAGCCAAATGCCTCCTTTTTTACTTGAATGATGCTACTAATCATGGACTCTTTCTTTCCAAATTCAATGATTTTCAATTACAATATTTCTCAAATAATGACTAAGTTTGTTATTCAGATGATCGTCACTCCACTTATGTTTATTGAATTTTTCTTCGTTTCTCCTTTGTGTAGCTAAGAAACAAAAGATAGTTTCTTACTCATTTATAAAGGGTGAATACAAAGATATAGTTTCTTGCTCATTTATAAAGGGTGAATACAAAGATATTATCAATGCCATTACTAAAATCCTTTGAATTAGATCATTATTATGTAAAATAAACATTCCTTTAGCAATTACATCATCTTACAGTGTAAAATAAACGTTCCTATAAGCCCTATGGAACCCAAGAGATGAGGTGAATTGGGTGTTTAAAAAATTATTTGCAAATTAAAATACTTTAAACACCTTAGGTAAATTTCAATTAAATGAATTCGCTAACCAAAATTCAACCTAAATTATATGACAAACTTTATGCTAATAGTAATCAAATTCAATCAATAATAAAGTAAACATAAGTGCACAAATATAAAGAGATAAGGAAAAAGATAAACACCAAGATTTATAGAGGTTAGTCTATCCTAAAGATAGATTAAGTCCTCTCTCTAACTACTTGTTGGAAATTCATTATCAAACTAATCTTAATTTAATTAGGTGAAGAGTAATCCTTACAACAATCTTGATTATAAGGCTAAGAGGAACCTTTACAATAATCTTGATTATAAGGCTAAAAAGAACCTTTACAATCTTGATTAGATGGCCAAGAGGAACCTCTACAATCTTACTTTAGGTTGAAGAGTTACCTAACACAATCTTATTCTAAGGTCAAGAGAAACCTATATAACAATCTTGAATTCTAAAGGTCAAGAGGAACCCACCAATCTTACTTTTCAATGGGTAAAGAGTAATCCTTTACAATCATTCCAAATTATGCCATTTTAAAACCAAAAACACAGCCCCTAAATTCAGGCTACCAAAGCTTTTGCTCAAGCTTATATAGCTTATCAAATCTTGATACATAACAATGTAAGATAAGGATTCAAATGCATCAATGCAATGCTTATACCTTATGCTATGTCAATGCACATACAAAGCATCAAAACAATACAATTTACAATTGATGAATAACTCAACTCAAATCTTATTTATTCTAGGTGAAAAGCAACCTAACCAATCTATTTTTGAAAGGCAAAGAGCAACATATAATCCAATCAACAGTTAACATAAAGTAATTCTCCCAGTTATGTAACTAAACCACACCTTTAATGGTGTAACAATTAAGCACAACCTATAAAAATCAATTCTAAAATTTCTAGAGGCAATTGAATAATTTGAAAAGTTTCCTAACACAATTATAGATTATGAAAAATCAAAATTATCCACCAAAAATGTGATTATTGCATTAAAAATAAGACCAAACACTTAAACATAAAATCTGTCAAAATATGCAATCTTAAAAATCCAGTCTATAAACAAACATTTTTAACAAACTAAATGGCATTCAATCAATAAAAAAAACTAATAAAACCTCAATAAATCAGTTAATAACCAATCGCAAAAATCATGTTAAACAAGTGTATTAAAATAAGAGCAAAGCCAGAATGCTCAAACCTGGACAATTTTCAGTAACATGCAAAGATTAAGTTCAAACAAATGATATAATATCTTAAAAATAAAAAAAATTACTACCACCTCCTAAGACCTAAAGCAAACTCAAAAAATCAAATTTGCAGCACCAAAAATGGATTTAAGAATCAAATCAAATAGAAGAAAAAGAGTTGCACAAAAACTTGACAGATTTGAGCAACTAGTGTTCTTTGATCTCAAACAAACGTTTTGAGTACTTAAAAATTAAAGTATAAGAACCAATGCACTCTTGAGACCTTAAAAAATGAGTATTATGATTTTTAAGCAACAAAAACATATTTACAGACCTAAAATTTAAGAACATAGTAGCCGAACTAAAACAAAGACAGTTTTGGTGAGTGGGACTTTGACAATTTGAAACAAAGGAAATAAACACTTAAAAATTCAAAAGCAAGCTTAATCAAAGTCGTCTATATCTAAAATAAGTAAAAATAACAATTTTTCAGTACTACAATTTGATTTAAAATATGAAATTCGAAGAAAGATAAAGACAATATAGAAATAGAGAGAGTTTGAGAGCTAAAGATATTTTGACTTTATGATTTTGTTTTCAAAGTATCAAGAGAGGTTAGAAATGTTTAGAAATCATATATATAGTGTTAGGAAGGGCTTAGAGACATTGATTAACAAAAACTAGTCAATTGGGAGGTTAAAAAGCTATTAAAGCCAAAAAAGAAACTAGCTATTATGTAACAAAGACTAATACAACAGTCTCTTGGGAGGTATACGATGCCCATCAGTCTGTCGTATAGGTTTCTGGAAATAGACTCAATACGAGGGTCTGAATAGCCTACCATATTGTAGAAAAAAAAACTAGAAAACTAGCTCCAAACCAAATCCAAATCTTTTCAAACAAATTCCTAATATTAATCAAGACTTTAAACAAGTTTTAAAACATATATTAAGGCTATTTAGATCATAGAAATAATTTAATTCATTCAAAACATAAAAAATGCCTTGATTATGAAAATTTTTCATTCTTAAAAAAATTTCAAACTTTTCAAACACTTCTTAAATTATCCATAAACTAAAATTCATATCACAACTATGAACAAAACAATTCAAACATACTTAAACAACTTTAAACAACAATTTAATTCACTTAAAAATATCAAGAAGCATACATTAAAACAATTTAACACATTTTAACTTAATTATGCAACATTTAGCCTATATGCCACTCTAATTCAATTTTTAATATGAAAAATATCATAATCAAATCCAATTGATCACTAAACCACAATTCAACTGTTATATGCCTATATGTAAATGTATTATGCATATGTGAGAGCCCTTTTTAAGCATTAAATAAGAATTAAGTTTAGGACACTTACACCTTAAACCCTTTTCCTAAACTTATCTAAACTTGATCTTTATTCTCTAGGTCTTCACTCTTTATCATTACTTGATCTTCAATCCTTATCCATTCTTGATCATTCAATGCTTGACCTCTTCTTACTTAACTCCATAATTATATTCTTGCACTTTCAATATTAACCTATCTTATAAAAGCATAAAAAACTTAAACATTAGTAATAATAATGTTTTTTCATCATCAAAATACATGATTGGAACCTCATTAGTTTAAAAATACCAAAGGTGTATATATACTTTTATTTTTTCATTTAATAATATAAGGAGACTTTATTTATTTAAAGGGATAAGGATGAAATAGGTAAGAAACAGTAGATGTATAAAACTTAAAATTGATGAAGTTTAAAAACAACAGTAATAACAAAATTATAAGCAATTAACAAATCCTAAAAATGAAGAAATACTACATTAAAAAAGATAGGGAACTTTAGATATTAATATAAATTACGGTTCTATAAATTTGAATAAAAAGACTAAATAAATAAAAAAATGAATTAGAGGACCCATATTTCAAATGAATAAAATTAGTTAACATGTATCCCACATATGCATTCATTGCTTCTTCTCAAGAAAAGGAGTTCTCATAAGGTATTACTTCATCATGCTTTCTCCTATTTCTATAGGTGGGATTTGACTTTCCTTTTTTTAGGTTTAAAATTGGTCTATTAATAATATTTATATTTTCCAACAATATCAAGCTCAATTTACTCTAATTTTTCAATCTAATTTACAAAATACAAAACATAATCAAAATCAAATATTTAAATATTTTATATCATTAAAATATAAAAGAATATTACAAGTTATATGGATATTATGGACTCTATCAAACTTTATTATCTCATCAATATATGGTTTTTTGTCGACTTATTCAATGAGTCTATTTGTTTAAGTGGTAAGAAATAAGAAAATTTGATTAGTTTATCTACAATTACCTAAAAAGAATCATGATTAATTCTAGACTCTAATAATATCTAGACCACTTATATATCCCTTTGTTATTAATACCTTTATCTCTCCCTCTACTAGCTCCTATATTATTATGTCACAAACACACATACTATTTTACTACCAGAGTCCTTTAATAAATTAGGGCAATCACTCTTAAAATGTCCTCAATCTTTGCAAACTTAACAAACTCTTAACTTATAAAAAAGCCCTTAACATGATCTTGAGTGTTATCTCACTTAAGTAACACATCTTTACACTGAACTAGCTTCTCCATTAAAAAATCCTTTACACCTTTAACTTGATCCCTTTCTTGATCTAATGAAAAATGATCTCAATGAATTATAGCCTTCCAGACCTTTGCCTCAACTTCCTAATTTATTGAATCTAGAAGAATTGTCCCCCCTAAAAATAGACTTCACCTACACAAATGCTAATATTAATGCCTGGTGCATCATCTGAAGAAATTACATAAATTGTGGAGGTATCTTTGCTGTGGGAACCCAACTTAGGGGAACTATAGTTCCAACACCAGCGTTTGCCTAATCCTGGCTTATCCTTACTCCTACTTGATCTGCTGTAATACTTACTTGCTCCGGTACATTTGGAATGTGAACCAACTTACCTAACTCCTATTTGTGTACATTTGGAACGTGAACCAAGTTACCTAACTCCTTTCTATTTGCCTCTAGGTCAATAGGAGTATCATAGATGTCATCCTAAAATATACATAAACACATTTATCAAATTCCTACATTCTAAATCTATCTAAATTATTCGTAGGAACGTAGATCCACTTTGATATCACCTAACGTAACCCCATATTTCACAATTACATTTATTTCTCATTCAATAATTCCTAATTCTTAATTAATAATGAATCAAATTTCAAATGAATTCATTAAAATATTTCACAACTCCAATTTTTTACCAATTGCAATAAATCAATCAATAAATGTTAACTAATTCGATAAATTACTTAAAAAAATCAAAACTTAACATTATTGTAAAATAACCATATTTTGCATTTAAAAAATTATGGAATATGCTAGTTCACTTGATACGATCAATAAGATGAGAAATAAAACACTAGAGAGAGTCAACCATTATAATTTATATCCTAAAAAAATTTAATGGTAACAAAGGAGTTGCTAAATTAGTGAGGGTAACTAGAATTTATACACTACACTGTATACATAATAATAAGATGAGATATATTTACACATATAAAATTCATAGATAAGTATATTAACATCCAAACTGACCAATCAATTATTCACACTATAGAATATAACAAATTTTAACTGTTTTTATTCTTTTTCACAATTTTGGGTTCTATTTCACATTTTAATGTTATAGCTATTTAATAAAGTTATACCTAATGGTTTGATAACTAACTTCATTATAAAATACATCATCATAACAAATGCAAAAGAGGCCTTTATATTAACATAGGTACCTTAACACTGCCCTAGAGCCTAACAAATGACACATAAGGTATTTTCCACTTTTAGAATACCTTAACACTTGTCTTGTTGGCAGGTTCTTAATAAATAATGTATAGTATACTCCTTACCCCTATAATATCTTGGTACCACTTTAGTGCCTAAAAAATAATGCATAAGATATTCCCCACTCTTGGAATACCCCAGAACTTGTTTTGTGGACATATATCTAATAAATAATAATAATCTTATATGTCATATCTATGACCATTGAATATAAACGATCTTAAGCAAGTTATTAATTCTTTATCTCTTTCCTTTATCAATTATATCATCGTTCATTTTAAGCATACATCCAAAAATATAATCCACCTATTATCATAGTCATCCATATCCATAGTGAGATATAATAGAGAGAGGGTGTGAAGGTGAGATTTTGGTGCAGTTTTCCTTATTTTAGAGTCCTCCGGTCTCTTTCTCCCTTTGTTTCCTTATCTTTCCCCGACATGACATCTTCTTCTTCGTCTCCTCCCCTTCTTATTTCCCCTTCTTCTTGTGATTCCCCTAGTTCTAACCCTAATCGATTCTCTTCTTCTCCTCCTAACCCTCCTCTAATTAATCACAACCTTGTGACCTCTTTGTCCAACTCCCGATCTAATGGTCACCCTCTTCCACCTAACCTTAATCCTCTGATTGGAAACCCCATTTTGCCAACCTAAATCCCTAATCCCCTCTCAATCTCAAATAACCCTAAATTTCCCCCTTTTCCTAAAAACCCTCTGGTTGATCACAACCTTTCCAACTCCCAATCAAATGGTTACCCTCTTCCACCTAAACCTAATCCTCTTATTGTAAACCCTAATTCACCGACCTAAATCTCTAATCCCTTCCCAATCTCAAATAACCCAAATTTACCCCCTTTTCCCCAAACCCCCTTCCTACCTGGTTTAGTGTCTCCCCAAATCCTCTTGAAAGAGTCAGTTTAGAGCCTCTGGAACAGGGAGCTCAACAAAGAACCTGGAAATCAGTTGTAGTGGTGGGCCATGTGGATTCCAAAGACATCTAGTCATTAACTTATTATCTCCCTGAAGTTAAAGATGGACAGATATGGGTTATACCTCCACTAAAGCTAACCAAAAAAGGTGCAGTGAGATTCAAAACTGTGCCCATCAGATTTTTTATAGGTAAGCGGCCGGCCTACCCTGTAGTTCAAGGAATTCTATCTAAGTCTTGGCTAGGATTTGGTCTAACTGAGGTTTTGATAACTAAATGAAACCAATTTCTATTTAACTTTGATTATGAAGAAGGTATGAGAGCAGTCTTAGATAAAGGCCTATGGCATATCCAAGGTAAACCCTTATTTAAAAAAAAAGAATCTTAGTGCCGGGGAACATGAAGAAATTAGATAC
>JAOXYD010246693.1:0-16683 GCA_028565735.1 Pinacopodium congolense
ATTGCTCTATTCAGACTGGACATTAATAAAGTAAAAAGATTAATACATGCTATATTTTTCCTTATGAAAGAAGTAATCGACCTTATAAACTAAAGCATGAAGATATTTAAACAAGCATGCCAGTATTTATTAGAGAACAAGTTTATTGAATTGACCCGATATAAGAATTCCATACAGAACATTGCTTGTGTGTTTATAAAAATACTCATTGTGATGATTGTATAAATGATCCTTAGACTTGAAATTACCAAAGTTATTTTGAATATGAATTATGTTTTTGATACTACTTACAACCTATTCTAATTATGGATAGTTTTACTTGATAGTCATTGGATATAGTATGAATTATATGGAGATAGTTGAGTGATCAATATAGGATTTGCCACTCTAAAGTAATTAGAGAGAATATTTCATTGTTCTAGATTGATATTGATTTAAGAAATCCTTAACTAAGGTGGAATGATGCTTTAAAAATAATTTTTAAATGTTATTAATAAAATCAATTACTAATGGTAGAGAATTAATATGATTGAACTTAAATAGAGTAAACACTAATTTCATACTTTATATTTAATCAAAACATTGTATAAGGAAATGATTGAATTATATGTAAAAGTCATGCACAGACAGGTGAAGTAAAAATGACTTTAATATTCCTAATATTTGTGTGGTTATGACATGTTGTTAGACATCAATCTTAATATATGATTATAAAGTGTTTAATTGAAGAATTAAAGATAAAATACAAGAAGTTTTAATTTATCTAATTCTAATTATGAATTATGAATTATAATTTATAATAATTACCAATATATTAGGAACTTAATAGGTCACAGATATAGATCAATTGAGAAGAGAAAAATTAATTAAGTTGAACTTAATTGTTAAGTTTTATAAATTTCAGGTTTAAATATATGATATTTGGTTTGTTAAGATTAGATAATAATTATAATTAAAGAGAGACTTTAATTGTAATTATATTTAATTTTAATATTTAATATATTTAATATTTTTCTATATAAGGTAAAAAAAAAAACATAAGATAGGATAGCATTTTTTGTTTTCTCCTCTTAAGTGTTGAATTTCTTTGAAAGTTAATCTAAGGATACTGTTAAAGGCTACATACGTGTGCGTCTAAAGTGGTTCTTCTATCAGGATATGAAAAAAAAGAAGACATGAATTAAGTTTTATAATAAGGTAAGAATTTAAATTCATACTTTATTATATTTATTATTTAATTTTTTTATAATTTAAAGTTATCTTGATTTTCAGAATATTGAATTTTGATTGTTTTACTTCTATTGCTCGCGATTTGATCGCCTCTCAATTTTTCAACAGTAGTATCAGAGCGACATTTATTCTATAATTTGATTAGATCTATGTTTGATTGTTATTGATCTAAAATTCTGGAATTAAAGAATTTGTAAGATGTTGCAAATCTTGAATTTGAAAAGTTTAGATTAAAGAAATTTGTTTTAAAGACCTAAGTTTATATAAATAAATCTAGAAAAATATTCTGTTGGGTTTCTAGAAAATATATGATTATTATTTTGGAAAATTTACTGTCCATTACACATGCCATATGCAAAACTTATGTCATTTTATCATTTATTTTCTCTACTGGAATTTTTTGAAAAAAGAGTTAAATGGCCAACCCTCTCCCATCGTTATAGTTTTTAGGAATCATTCCTGACCTTTTTTTAATGTTGTTATTGCTTTATGTCTTGTGAAACTCCAAACTGTGGGCAACTAGATGTGGTGAGATGCACCACCGTTTTTTGACAATGCAAATGGTGGTAGTCGCCATAAGTAAAGGCTTGCCAAAATAAGAAACATGACTGAATTTTTTTTTTTAGGAGACTATTAATCAAAATCTGGTAAAACCCATAAGATGCCTATGTCATAATAAACATTGTAGAAATATGGATTGTTGGATGGCTAACAAGTTGTGTGTATGTTAGTGGCAAAGTGATGTAGTTTAATTTGGTTTAGGGTTTAGTAGAATCGTATAGAAATAGAAATAACAGAAAAGAGGGATAGATGAGAAAAAGAGAAATAGAAACAAGAGTTCAAGATTCAGAAATTTTAGAGAGGGAGAATTTACAAAGAGACACATCATAATTCTTCTTCATCCCTTTTCTCTCCTTTTACAACACTTATAATGGACCCATTCAATTGTTACACACATACCACATGACCTATGGCTATCTACTTCTAAACGACATCATCTCCTATTATTCTTTTACACACCACTGTATTAATCTTCTTCTACATCCAACTTTGCTATTCGTTCTTATCTTTACTATTCATTCTTTTCTCCTGACCAACATGAACTTTATTCTCTATCAATACTTCCTCACTTAAGAACCTTGTCCTCAAAGTTGAAGGTATTCCCAAGACATATAGTTATCCTACACCTCTCCGGACGTCTATATACTGTGATTTGTAACTCCAGTATTACTTTTGAGATGCTGAATCTTCTTCAATGCTTCAGTTGATATGTGAAGTTTCCTCTTGTCATATAAGAAGGCATTGGCCCTCTTTCTATCAGCATCCTTGATTCTTGAAAGGTCAAGCCACTCAATCTTGCTAATTGAGTCGTCTATTTCTTAATGATTAAAGTTCAGAGACCTAGAATCTTGAAGTAAAGTTACTCTTTTACTGGCAATTAAAGGTGTTAGAGGTCAAATTGATAGAGTTTTAATGGTTAATTTGTTGAATTATGACCCCTATTTTAGTGCTTAATTGTTAAATTTATGTGTTATTATGTTTAAGTTACAAGATAGAGCTTGATGATGAAGATTGGAGAAAAAACTTGAAGAATCCCTGTCATTTCTATCCATTAATGGCCTCTTGGTAGGGTCACATTAATGGAAGAACAGGGGGCCGTTTAAGTGTGCAGCATTCGAGCATTAACAAGGTAATGTTGATTGGAGGCAGGGTGCCGTTAATAGCAGCAGTCAACAATTTCAGCTTCAAATCTCTATGATGACGCCCTAATTAATTCTCTTGTCTTCTAGCACATGTGGGAGGTAGTAGCAGCTACAAAAATCTCTATGATGATGCCTTCTTAGTAACTTCTCTCTCTCTCCCTTGCCATCATCCCTCTTTCTCATGTTATTGTCTCTCTCCTTATTTAAGAGGAAAGAGAAAGGAGTAAGTCAAAGCCTAGGAGGGAAAAGGATGTCAAATATAAAAGAGAGGAGAATGTGAATAAGGATTAACAAACATTGATATTATTTATATAATAGAAAACCAAGTCTTAATAAAAATAAGAAAAAGAAGAAGAGACATCAAAATTCTACAAAATATCTGAATAAAAGTGGGAAAGATCATTCAAAAAATTCTTAAAGCCATGATAATGATCTTTCATAATCATTATATTATTCCTTGGTTGAACTTATAGTGTTATTACAATATTAGAAATACTTGGGTGAGTCATTAGCATCGCTTCAAGCTCAACGGGGACCACTTGAAACCTTTTGTAATTGATTAACTCCTTTAATCGATAAACAATGAAGAGCTTATCATCATCATCAATATACCGAATATCTCTTATATTCCATCAGTTTTGTTTATTTTCCTCTCAGGTGCCTTTAGGTCATTTAGATATCATGGACAATAACAACACTAACAACTTAAATTAATTAATTCATTTTATTTCCTATAATAGATATTTTAATGGCATAATGAAATATGAATTCTATTTTTTATGGTGAAAATATCCTTAGAAGTGATAATTGCTTTTTTGTAAATATTACATTCTTAAAGGTGTATACATTGACCTTTAAATTGTAATCCTACAATATAGATTAACATTTTATGGCACAAAAAAGTATTGAATAAAAAAAACTTGTAACAACACCAAAAGTTTCTAATGTTTTTTTAGCTTGAAGCATGAATTGAGGAACTTTAATAAAAAGTAGAGAAATATGTAGCCGCATCCAAGTTTTCTAACTAAGAGATGCATTTATATCTTGAAGCATTATCAAGGAGTTAAATTTTTCACTAATTATCTCTAGTTAATATAGTTTATAATAAAGATTTCGTAAGATAGAAATTGCAACTAAATATAATTCAATTAAAATTATTATTTAGCAGAATTGGCTAAATAGATGGTTTGATCATTTTGTATTTTTATATTATATTATATTTAATTTTAATTATTATTAATTAATTATATATCAATAAATATTAATATTTTATTTCAATAAATATTTTCATTTATATTATATCTTCTTACTCTTATATTTTTATTTTTTAAAGCTCTATACTGATTGAATTTTTAAATCTTAAACATCTTCTTTTATGGATTTAATATCCGGTCAATTTTTAAAACATTGAGTGTGACTCTTGATACCCAATAATAGTAATTTTCAGGGAGAACCTCGTTCAATAATAGTAAGGATGCTATATGATATTAAATTTGTTAGGTGCTTCATTATCCCTGACAGGCTTTATAATATGCAATATAACTTCTATGTTTAACAATGGTTTAGATGAGTTGTCAAGTTATGATTTCAATTCATTCAGCGAAATCGGTAGATGGGAATTCATGGGCTCGATTGAGAAACAAAACTCTATTGCATAAACAAATCAATAAAGATGGTGACTTTGTTGATGTTAGGATTTTGACCACTGGGTTATTGGAGTGTAGTAAGAAGTTGAAGATACAATGGTCTATGACTAAGTCTTTGAAGATTGTTTGGTATGAATATTATGTAAAAGTTAATCATTATATGCTTCTTTCTACATGTTTATTTTTTCATGACTCTCATAGTTTTGCTTCTTCCCTTGCTCTCTAGATTCTTCTACCTCTGTTACGGATGTCTTTCTTTTTTCCTTACAATAAAGCATTATTATAGCTCATAAATTGAAGTCTTCTCTTAAGTATACCAACTTTATTTGAATTTTAAGTTAATTTCTCTCATACAACATTCAATTATATTATATCATTTAAATACAAATTAACATTTAAATTTAAATTTCTATAGAAGTATAACATTTCATAAAGAGTACATTTTATCGTAGACTAACTCATATAATAATTTTTAAGGATTCGTCTGATTGAGTTTTCTGTTTTCGTTTTCTATTTATGTTTTTTTTTGGGTTTTCATTAATTTTATGTATTTCCGTTTAATTGAGTTTTCTGTTTCTATTTTTATTTCTATTTTTGTGTGTTTTTATTAGTTTTGTGTGTTTTCGCTTAATTGAATTTTTTGTCTCTATTTTTGTGTGTTTTCATTAATTTTTATGTTTTTTATTTTTGTGTTATTTTTTCAGTCTTTACTTTTTATTTATGTGTTTTTTTAATTTTCATGTTTAGAAAATCAGAAATAGAAAACGAAAAATATAAACCAAACTAAACAAGCCCTTATTTATGGTGCAAATTCACTTTTGGTTTGAAAGAGGAAAAAATTGATAATATATGAAGTTAAATTCAACTGACATAACTCAATTGCAAAACTACTTTCAAATCTTCATCAAATGCTTTTATTACAAATTATATGTGATACAACTAACATATTGCTTGTTAAAATTGTACACAATATAAAGATACCATAATATTAGATATAGATGCCTAACCCCTATGCCAAATTCCTAAATACAAGACAAGTAAATCCCATAATCTCTCTTTGCTTAGGTTTGATCTACATGTAGCTATGATTTTGAGTAACGATGAAGGAGAATGGAGATGATACTTGTCTCATAGACTTGTAAGAGTAGCATTACGTGAGAAAAAACCTAATATGGTCTTCATTAAATTGTGATTTGGGATTAAAATTGTGGAAAAGTTTCTTATCATTAAACTCTTCCTACGATGCTTTTTAGGAGGACTTTAAGTAGTATGCTAATAAAGCTAAGGTCCTTCTAAAAAACACAAAATGGCAATAAGCTTATTCTCAATGGGTTATATAAATAATCCATTATTAGACTAGTGAACACTTGTGACTTTCTAACTTCATGTCTACCTTACCATATTATAACTGTTTAAAATAATCTTATTTTACTATATGATCTTCATTTCTAAATATGTAGATCGCCTTGGAATGCTTAACATGAAGGATAGAGCAAAGTAGGATGCACGGAAGGTTGTTAAAGGTAATGACTAGGAGTTTATGGTAAGTAAATATTGGTTTAGGTTCCTGTAGACCTTAAATGCTAATTATTGTCATATGCAATTATGTTTTAGTAGTAAGGCATATTTTATTTTTGGTAGGGAAATATAAGGATGAAATAATGAATGATTACATCATTAAGGTTAAATCATTAAAGAAGAGGCTACTATTTATAAATAATTCTTCTATCCTTATTCATGAGAGTAGTTCAATAATTATCTACACTATTACTTATCTTTTTCATTTCTTGTAATTTTATAGTTATTTTGTACCTATGTTAGAATGTATTTAACTAAATATGTTTACTGGTTTCTTACTGACTATAACTAGTGTGCATTGTCCAAGTCTTGATAAGAATCTCATTTATACATGGCTATCATGTTATTCCTTACAATTGGAATTTCATTATCAATGGATGTAAAAATGAAAAGAGAGGAAAAATATGGTTTGAAAGATTGCTTATTGCTAGCCCCAGAAGCACCTAATAGAAAGTGGTAGGGGAGGGGGGACAACTGAGTTGGATGTTATAAATTTTTTTGAATTCAAATCTAAACCACCTAACTAATTTTTACAAAGTATGAAGTTTCTAAACTATAATTCAATCTAAATGAAATTATATGTCAAATATAACTCAATACTTTAAATTAATACAATTCAATATCAAATACAAAATTAAGTAAATAAGTGAGTTAAAGGAAAAAAGGAGGTAAATCAAAATTTTATATTGGATTGGCAAGTTAACCCTTTACTTATGTCCACTCTTTAAATTTCACTTAGATGTTTCACTAAGTCAAATCTTTCATAAGGTGAAGAGAAACCCTTATAATAATCTTATTTTTAATGGGTATGAAGAGTAACCTAACAATCTTATTTTAGGGTGAGAAGTAACTTAACAATCTTATTTTAGGATGAAGAGTAACCCAAAACAATCTTCTTTGGATGGATGAAGAGAAACCTTATCTCAAACTCAAAATTAACTACTTTAAAGCCAATAACCAAGCCCTTAAAAACTAATTTATCAATTATAACTAAAATATACACAAATTCAAAAACTTATTTAATCAAAACAATGCTCAAAGGGTTAACAAATGAAAAAAATGCAAATTCAGAAACTTCACACTCTCTCTTAAGCTCATTCAACTTATAAACTAACCCAAATCTTAATCAATGCATAAAAGCTCATAAAAATTTCATAAATATTGTTTCTAAATACTTGGAACATCTATTTATAAGATTCTCAAGCCTAAATAGTTATTGGAAACTCAAAACAATTGTTAGAAACACTCAAAAAGTCATTCGACTTAAGAAATTAGTTGTTACAACAGTTGCCGATATTATAATGACACCATACAATGATGTCATTATGTCCCACCGTTGTTCTTTGATATAGCTATCAAACTAAAAAAATGCCATTGTACAGCTTTGCACCATTGACATGAATTGTTATTGATCTGCCAAGAAAACAACTTGACTACATCACTAGGCTTCTATGGCACCTTCAATCCACCATTATACGATACTATTGAGGCATTGGAAAATATTTCAAAACTTGATCAAGCATATTTCCAACACTTCTAAATACTCAAAACTTTACTTACATAAGTTTAAACTTATTCTGGAAGTATATTTGGTGATCACAACTCATCAATTAAATTGAAAATTTTAAAGTGTCTTGATCTACATAAATTTAAACTCATTTTAAAACTTTCATTTCAAAATAAATTCTAAAATATTCCCAAACATATCAAAATATTTCTTTCACTTCAAATACAACTCACACAAATTTCAAATAATTTCTTAAGTGATTCTAAATATCAAGACTTGTTAACTAAACTTAAACACAAATTTTGGTTTGTTTATGGGACATGTCATTTTAAACAATTTCCAAGCTCTTTAAAAATTCTCCAAACTTTTTAAACATTCTTAAAATTTTCATACAAAAAAACTTGACTCAAAGAAATTTTAAAAAATACTTGAACTAACTCAAACACCTTTCCAAAATATTTTGACATATCAAAAGGATTTGTTCAAATTAATGCACTAAATTTCCTCTTAACTTATGAAACTTCATACCAATATGAAATTCTAAATTAATTCTTATTATGTAAGTGATCATGTAATACTATTATGTAAAATCTAAAAGCAAACCATTATGCAAATGTTAAGGACCCTTCAAGTATTAATAAAATCAAACAAAAAAAAAACAAAATTAGAACCATTTGACCTTCTTCTTCATAGTCTTGATCTTCATCCATCACTTAGATCTTTCATTTTTGATCTTCTCATTAATGCTTACTTCTTTTCGATATTTCCTTCATGAAAACTTTCTCTTTGTGCTCCAACACATGTTCTTACACATTTTCTATTAATCTATCTTCTTTTTACATTGCAACTAAAATATTAGTAACAAATATATATTTTTCATTATCAAAACTAATGATTAGAACTTTTCTTAATTCAACACTTACTAAAAGAATTAATGCTTTGCCATTGGTTATGAAGTTGATTATTTTAAAACTAACCATAATTAAATTTCGATAATTTTTACCTTTTAACTTCTCAACTTTTTTAATAGATTGGACTAGTGCATATTTTATTTACAGAAATAACAAATGTAGGATCACTAGATCATCATTTGATATGAGACTTTAATAGTTTATTGAACCAATTGATATTTAGAAATACATTACTCCCTTGCATGAGAGAGATTATCTCCTAGAGCAGGACAACTCCAAGTGCCTATGACTTTTTTGAAGTTTTTTCTAATATAGTCAAATGAAATTTTCATGGTAATCTTGCCCATCTCCACAATAATTGTCCCCTACTTGAATTTGCAATGTCATTAGTTATTTTTCCTATTTTATCGGCATGTTACTGAAGTGGAAATTCTTTGAACAAAAACTCCATTTGCTTTTATATTTAAATTGAGTACCAAAAGGATTAGTAACTTGCTATAAAATAAGAAACCACTTAAAATAGACATACTATCATATATTTCTACCAAATGCCAACACAAAAAATTATAGCACCAAAGTCATACAATTAAGAACGTAATTTTTCACCAAATTTCAACAATGTATTAAAGGGCAAGATAATAACAATTTATGTATAATTATCTATCCAATTACTAGCATTAACTTAATTTCCAACCATAAATAATTCTACTAAAAACTAGATCTAAGGGGTAAAGCTACGGGGGGAAATGATTTGATCGATCCACTTTAGTGCATTTTACCCATCGACACCATATCCTAAACAATTTCCTAGTGATGGTGTTGACACATTAATGAATACATAACTACTTTGAATAGCTTTCCTTCTAACATGACTTGATATTCAAATCGTATCTCCAAAAGTTATGAACAATAAAATCTGAGCTAGTTAACTTTTGAAGGTCCCTAATTATATCTCTAGTACAATATTCATAGTACAATATTATATGACCATATCTCAAATCAAAAGCAGCATAAATATGTGCTTTTTAAAATAATAACATGATTCAAAACTCATACCAACTCTCACATTATCCAATATCATAGGTTTAGTTGCTCTTTCGAATGCATCCTTTAATATATGCATCTTCTTATAACAACTCTTTCTCTCAATTCGTGTATCAACTCAAGATTAGATACACAAGCTTATTAAGATTCTCTATAAAATATTATTTAAATTTATTTTTTTATTTAAGGTCTTAAAATTAATTAAAATCTGAAACACGTTTAAACTATAGGAATTTTAGATCAATTAGGATTCAGATTGTCATAGCTATAGGTTTATGTTTCTCTAAAATAAACCTCCAAAGGAAAAATATAAGAAACTAAAGAAAAGAAATAAGGATCAAATATGTTTTATTGACATCATTTAGATATATTTTTAGGATTTCTGAATGAGTTTCTTTTGCAAAATATAGATTATACATAATGATGATTTTTTTTACTATAAGTCCCAGTTTGTTCTAATTTGTTTTCCATGTTTAATTGAATGATGTATGGGGTACCTTGCAAGTATGTATGATAAGAATTTGGCATGAGCATTGAGGAATCAAATCAGATACCAAATTATGTGGCTATTAAAGTGTTATATATATCAAGATGGCATGAAAAAAGTAGTATCTATGAATGTCTCGAGTTGGTATGCTCCAAGTGACAAGTATACTCACTGCACATGTAAATTGTTATAAACAAAATGCAACCATGTGAATTCTAACCTAGTTAGAGTCAAGTATGGTGCATTGATGCAACTGTTTGTATCGGTGTCTCTCTTGTGATTTACTATGATAGAAAGGAGTCTAACATCGGCCTGTTAAATGTCATTACCATGTACTTTAAGACTTTAAAAAAATTAATATCAGCTTGTGCCTCTAATGAGCTTAATTTTCTTATAGCTTGTTGCTTATTTATATTGCAAAAAAAGATTAGAAAAACTTAATTTATCAGTCATGGTTAATTACAATAATCTATTATTCAAATTTAATTTTAATTCTTCTACTAGAGAGATCGATTTTATTTTGATTCATCAATGAACAAGTGAGTGACCATTCCTTTGCATAAGATGACAAGGGCATTCTCTATTGTAGTATAAAACATGCCTCTTAAAACTCAACTTTTCAGGCTGACATAAAATTATTGCAATATGAATCATTTCATGCTTTGATGCTATCTAATATTTCTATACTTTAAATAATGTTTTGTCATTTCAAAATTTTCATTTACATACTCTAAGTCAGAGATAGTCTAAGAAAAACTTTCTAAATTATCAAATAACAAATGCAAAGATTAGATTAGTTTGTAGATTCTAATCAACAAGGAATTTTTTTTTACATATCATGAGGTGATAGACATATTTTGCTTTAGATTTCCACGTTTTTAATGGATGAGAGGACTCAGATGTTGTAAAAAGTCTTGTTATAATTTCCAATTCTTGAACTTTTAACAATTGGCCATATTTTTCTAAGTTATAAAAAATTTTATAATCACGGGAAAAAAATACAAGTAAAACCTAAATAAGCTAATAAAAAAACATACAAGAATGGACGTGAGCGATAGATTTGTTTATGCTAGACTCTCTTAATTTCCCTCTGAATGACACAAAAATGTGTTGAAACTAAATATTAATTATATAGATTAAAGTTCAAGTAGTTGGTTGAAATTTAATATTTACTTAAAAAACTATTATTGAAGGTTCAATATTAGAGCAAGAGACAAGTATTAGACCCTTAACATTTAGAGCACTTCTCAATGACCTTTTAAAGTAGGCCTTAAGGAGAAAGTTAGTTGGATTTACGTATAAGGGAGGCATACGGGAAATTTCAAGGTAAACATGGGCAAGTGGGATCAGATTTGGTGCGGATTTTGGTAGAGTCTCAAACCTTATAGAGATTAACTTGTTTAAAACTAAGTACTTGATGGACTAAGGACCTAGTGTATGCTCGAGTGGACTATGACTAGCAAACTTTTTATAGGTAAACAATGGATTGGAACAAATATGTTATGCAAAGCTTCAGTTTAGATCATCAACATCATCAATGGATAGAGATCGTGGGAAGATTTTGAATGATGTGGCAAATAAATATCGACACTAACAGTTAGAGTTTTTGTAGGACTAAACATATAAAGATAGCAAAGATCTTCGAGGATAAGAATGTATAAGTCCTGGTTAAATGTAAACTCTTTTCTTGTTAGTTGTGATGTAGTTCTATCTAATTAATTAGAGCCCTATTTGGATGGAGGTGTCATCTAATTGGCCACGTGATATAATCTGATAAGGATAGACATGATCTTAGGCAGTTTAGTTTAGCTAAGATTTAGATTGTAACTTGGCTTGCAAGCCAAGAGTGCTTATATATAGTTCATTCAAGCCTTACTCTCCTTATTCCATCTGAGAGAGCATTTCTAGTATTCTTTTAAGGGAAAGTAATAACAAAGTTAGTGTTTGCCATATCTCTCTTGTTCTTTTATTGTCTATTGTTTTCTTATTACTTTATAACATTCTTACTTCGAGTGTGAGAGTTAAATACTTCAAGGGTCGTAAAAAGGCCGAGTCTTACTTAAATAGACCTAAATGAGATTACCATGTAAAGGTGTTGGCTCTTGAATTTAGTAGAAGTTCAAGTCCTTTATAGGCCTTTGTAACAACTAGTATTAGAGCCTAAAGCAATGGCTAGTAGAAGAAATCTAATGAACAAGGATATTAGAATATAGGCAATTCTTGAACCTCTAACGCTAATAAATGAGGGTGTAGTTGCTTTGTTGGAACGTATTAAAGCCATGAAGAGGGAGCTTTAAGAAATATGAGAACACTTGAGGAATAGTTAAAGGCTCTATAGGAGATGAGTTTTGATTTCCTAATACTTAAGCGTGCACTGTTAAGGTATAAGACGAGTGTTTGAGTGGAAAGTATTATGGTAAAGGTGATAGAGCCACACCTTTTTGATGGAAAATAGAGAGCCAAACAGCTTGATACCTTTTTGTGGGACATGGAGTAGTACTTTGTAGTAGCAAAGGTGGTGGACTTGGAGAAGGTTTTGATCACAGCTATGTATATAGCAATAATGCCAAGCTGTGGTCGAAAACGAGGACTTCCAATGACATCAGTGCAAGAAAACTCCATATAGATACGTGAGAGAAGCTAAAGAAGGAGCTAACGAACTAGTTTCTCTCCAACAACACTTCATGACTCATGAGGAAAGCTTTGATGGGTTTAAAACAAGATGGCTCGATGCAAGAGTATGTGAGGAAATTCATATATGTGATTTTGGACGTACAGAACATATTAGAAGAGGAAAAGTTGTTCAAATTTATCGGTGACTTGCAAGGTTAGGAGAAAATAGAGCTTAAAAGGTAGAACGTGAATGATCTTCCTAGTATAATAGTGGCAGTAGATGCCTTGGTGGATCTCCAATTGCCACCACTAACTCGACTCAATAGAGAGGGAAAGAAAAATGGTGGAACCTAAGATGGTAAGGAGAAAGCAAAGATAAGGTGAGAGAATCTTATTATTGCAAGACGAAGAAGCAATTGAAGGAGTAGGTTGCATGCTTCATATGCAAGGGGTTGCATTATAATCAACAATCCCTGAAGCGGAAGATATGTTAGGAGCTTATCAATTCCATGATCGAGAAAGATCAAAGTGATGAAAATGACTAGGTAAAAGAAGCCATTTATAGCATTAGCATGTTGGGCACAATGAGCCTTCTAAAGGAGTGTCTATACAAACTTGACGGAATGAGAACTTGGTACATGGGAAATATGCCTATTGATGAGAAGGCTTACTCCAGTCTTCAAGAGTTGGCAAAGGAGTCTTCAAGGGAACACTTGTGGATGAGTGCCCACAGATTATTTCAATGAGAGTGTCAAATTCTTTTAGTGGGGGTAGTTTATTGGACTTCCAAGTCCAAGCTGTGAGATCATGTGGGTGTTAGTGAGCCTTAGCTAATTCTTAGCATGTAAGTCGGCATGTTGAAGAAGGAACATGGTAAAGTCTTATGAGTGGGTGAGCAAAGCCTAAGAAACTTGCGAGTAGGCGAGCGGTGCGAGGTGTACTAGTGAAGATCTTGAGAACAGGCGAGATTTGATACATGGGGGCACTTATAAGTGAGTATTGATAGAAATTTTTGATGAGATGTGAGAGTTGAATGTAGGGCTGAGCATGGTTGGCGCACTAAGGAATGCGAGATCTAAGGATCCGTGAGAATGTATGAAGGTATGTGAGATTCTGCGAGAGTGAGAAAAGGCATGTGGGACTATATAAGAGTACGTGTAGACCATTATCTTCGGCAAGAATGGTCGAAGGCATGTGAATTCTATGAGTTCTTATACTAACTCAAATTGTAACTGATACTTAGGCATGGAGTGACGAGACTATAATATGAGTGAGCTTGATCATGGAAGACAGACTTATCGATTTGATAAGGATGAATTATATTGAGTTTTGATATGTGTTTTAACTTGTTTTCATCCTTATATTTGATGTATAAGTGCCTAATTTATATTTATTTTGAGTTTAAATACAATATTGATCATTGGGTATAAATACTAGTTAAAAGGGGCAAGTTTGGAAGAGATTTGGAGAAGAATTAGTCTAGGAGTCAAATTCTAAACCTTCAATATGGATTAGGTGCAAGGGACAGTTGATAGTCTAGAAAATTACTGTTAATAGTCAAATTTAGATCCTTTAATGTGGGTTTGATGCAACAGCCCTTGAGGGTAATGTTTACCACCGATGAACATTTAAAAAATGAAAAAAAGGACAAACTTGTCTTTTCTTCCTTAAATCATCCTAAACCCTAAAGAGAACATATGAAAGGGCAAGAGGAGAGGATTTTCATCACTTTTTGGCTCCCATTTAGATTGCCCTTTATTTATTCTTATTTTCCTTAGGTTCTGTGTTATTTTGATGAATCTTTTCATCTTATTTTAGATTCTAATATTAGATTAAATAGTTTAGGTAGAGAACTCTAGTTGTGTTTCTATTTTTTTCTTTGTTATTTTAGTTATTTTCCTTGTGTATTTAGTTTAGGTTATGTTAAATACTTATTAAATCTTTTGTTTATTGATAATATAGTGCTTTATCTTTAAATTATAGCCTTGTTCTTGTTGTTTCCTTTATGATTTTGGTAGTTTACCTCCCATTTTATTTAATTTAAGTTTATGTTATTGTTATTTTCATTATGTTAGCTTAGTTTTCTTTTGAATTAGAAGATATTTGATGGATTACTAAGCTGCAATTGTGAGAATTGAATTGGAATTGAATAGGTTTTATGTTTTTATACTGGGATTGAGTTGGAACTCTGATTAAATACCTTGAAGTAGGGATTATTCATAGGATTGATTGCCGTATTGGTACTTTCTAGTTCAATTGCTAGGTTTTAGCTTTTTTCTGCAAATTTCATTGGCAAAATCCATAATTAGCGATAGCCTAGTTGAATTTGTAATTAAGACTTAATTAATCTAGCTTAAAGTATCAATTTTTTAGGTTATATAATCTAAACTTGCGAGATTATAACCCAAGTTGTCTATTCCATAGTTTTTAATACTATTGAATCACTAAATCTAAAGAACTTATTCTAGGTTATCACAAAGTTAGGGTTAAGTTTTCTATCATATAGGACTTATCTTAAATTGGAGGAACTTAAGATGTAAGAGCTTGTTTGTATCTATAAGTTAAAATTTTAGGCATATCACAATTTATATTTTTTATGATTGAATGTAATTCATAAATCTTGAAAATATCTTCTACCTAACTTTTCGTATTGTTATCTGATTCTTGTTATTTGCTTTAATTTTGTTAGTTATCTTTTTGTTTATTTAAGTTTCTTTGCATCTTGGAGTTTTCTTTTCTTTTATTTTTCTTTTGTGCAACAATAGGAATAGTTGAAAAGCACTATCAGTTCTCTATGGGATCAGCCCTGACTTACCCTATATATAGTTAGTTTGGTTAGTTAAGCATTTTATTATTTAGTAGCCCGTAACAAGTTCTTACCCAATTTATGAGCGAATAGGCCTTGCTAACTTGAAAAACACATCAGTAGTAACGAGGGAACTGTGGATGAAGTGGACATGATAGTGTGGTGAGATTAACTCGAAGATCACATAGGATAAAAATCAACTCTAAAAGATAAAGATCATGTAGGGGAATCATCTGAAGATAGTGGAGATCTTCAAGGATAAGGATGTAATCTTCCATGTTAGCATGTAATCTCTATATTAGATTATGATGTAATGTAACCAATTAGAAGAGTCTTACTGTCTTCCTATTGGTTGGGGTGATGTGTTGTTAAATGATGGGATAAACTAGAATCTGAGAGTCCTAGCTATCTTATACTTCACTTTCCAAGTAAGAGTGCTTTTAAATTGCTCTATAAATTTTCATTTAGTCATTCACTCAGAATTTTGAGGAATTCATGAGGAGAGATAACGTAAAGAATTGAGAGATTTTTGGGGAGTTATCTTATAAAGACTTTGGATAAAGGGTCTTTATAAAGTGCTTAGAATAAGAGGTACCTGATCTTTTTTTTTTGGACATTTTATAGAGAGTTAATAAAAGGTTAGTTTTGGAAATATATTCTTTTTTGTTGCTTTCTTTTTTCTTATTCTACACTTGTGTGACTTTTGAGTGTGTGAGTGAAATACTTAAATATGAGTGTGTGCTTGATATACTCAAGGATTTGTTTAGTGACATTCCCGTGAGAAGGTAGAGTCTTGTTTAAGCAGATCTAAGCGAGATTATCGTGTAAAGGTAGGTGCGACTAGCAGTAAAGTTTGGTGACATAGAAACCTTTGCAACAGTAAGTAAAAGAAGATCTACTATGTTGATATAGAGTCTTAACCTCTTTTTCCGAGTTATAAATAGGTTTATAAGACTTTATTTCTGTCATATAGTGAAAGCCATTAAAAGGTTGTTCAAATAAAATTTTTTAAACTTAACTTATACTTAATATAGCTTCTTCTCCACTTATGGCAATAAGTTTTGATGATCACCGCCAAACACTAACCACACCTATCCTTTCACTAGGGAAGAACAACCTATTGGGACCACTCTGCATTGCTCAAACCTCTTTCCTTAC
>JAOXYD010246701.1:0-16683 GCA_028565735.1 Pinacopodium congolense
ACATAGAAGTCAGCACTTCCAATGTATTCCCAATACCGAACATCCTCGGAAACTCAGTATCCAGAATAACAGTAGACACACCACCTTATAAATACACATTAGATATACATGATCAGATCAGTTTTCACAATTTTGAATATAAGCAGGAACTAAAATAACTGGATTAGACAAAGCATATAAAGTGATTGTACACTTTAGTCCAACTCACAAAGATCTCCAGATATTCAATGTCTAGATATTCGAGTGACTTCTGGATGCTACTCAAAGAGCTCTCCTATACTTGCATTACATACACACATATTATTATTTGTGCAATTGCATAATGACCAATATGCATGTATGAATATGCCATGATTAATGCATGCTTAATTCATTTCAATCACTTCTAATTCACCGTATTCATACACATTAATGCCAAACCATCCAATCTTTAATATATATATATCATCATCTCACAATCGAAACTTATTGAATCTTCTAGCAATCTATTCTACATCCATTGAAAGACTCTTATTTCTGAAGTTCACTACGATCTCACTTCAGAAAAATATGCATAACATTCAATACACTAATCCAAATGACATGAATCTTTCACCATATTCAAGTTACAATCCATATCTACATCTTTCATGATTTAAGCTCTTTCTCAGTCAGCTTTTAAATGCCTCAAAATTAGGACTTAACGTTCTATTCCAGATTTAGGGTTTCACTGAAGGTAGTTTCGGTTTAATGATCATAACTTAAGTCATACTCATTTATTTGTCATGATTCTTTCATCCATGTGTCACTAAGACATTACTATACAATTCACATGTTTTAACCTACTCCAAATTCTGGCCCTAAGCACCTCAAAAACCAAGACACAATTTGGGTTTCCTAGAACAAGACATGGCACAAGCAGTTTCAAAAGAATGATCATAACTCTAGTTATATTCATCATTTTTGCATGATTATTTAGCCAAGATCTCACTAACATCTAGCTATATACCTTTCATTCTTAAGGCTCTTTTATATTCGAGTCTTAATTTCATGAAAAATGGGTCGAAAGCATGGACATAAAATTAACCTTGGGTTTCAGGTATATTGCTCCAATCTTATGCCTATTTCAACTCTACACATTTACATACATCTCATGCTTTCATTCTTTATTAAGAGGGACTATATACTTACTTGTTCTAATCCAAACTAGTCTCTTTATAGCTCTCTAAACCATGCAAATCCATGCTTAAATCAAGGTAGGAGAAGAGGGGTTTGGAAGAGCTCATCAAGATCTACAAAACATCCCAAGGTTTGGCTTGATTTTGGTAAGAATCATGTAGGTTAGGGTTAGGGATTGAAGATCATGAAGGAGGAAGAAGAAGGAAGAAGAAAATGTCTAGAAATTTGACTCAAAAGGTTTAAAAATTGATGGTGATAAGCAATTATACATAATTGGTCCAAATGTCACATTCTCATTGGTTTATACCCCACCAATCACTTTGGTGATGATCTCCTTAACTGCATCTTTCTACTTTTGATTTGCAACGTCCATCACAGATGAAGAAGAGGTCGAGTATCAAAATCTGTTCTTTATTTGACTTTGTTGAGGTTTCTATAGTCAATGCACAGGCTACGACTTCCGTCATGCTTTGGAACCAGTCCCAACATTTTAATGACCTGAATCATCTATACCTAGAAATGATCAATTGAAAGCATCTAACACACTTAGCATTATTCCAATTCACAATTTAAGCATGTATACAAAATGCAATTCACAATTATTCATGTGAAATGACTCTCTGAACAGTGGATTCCTTTATATAGGAATTGAGTCACTACATTATTATTAGTTTTACCTTGGTTTTTTTGTTTTTTGTTGCCACTGTCCTTCATTTTAATTGTGGTTTCCTTAGCTTTGGTTGTTTCTTTTATTTTCCAATGCTTTTTGTCCATGTCCGAATTTTTGGTCATTTAGTTCACTAGTTTAATGCTTTCTTAAGTAATAACATTTGAGTTTTATGTTATTATGTTTATCTTTATTAAGTGTTAAATTGAATGAAGTTTTATTTCTTGGGTTTCATTTATTCTTAATATCTTTGGTTAATTTATGTTTGATAGTTGGAATTTATGCTTGATCTTATGATACCAATCACTTAATGTCAATGTTTTTTCAATTTTTATATGCTAAAATTTTTATTTAGAGTATTAGTTTGAATTTTTTTAATTAAGTTTTAGATAATTGAGTAATAGCTTAAGCAATTTGTGCTTGTGTTGGATTAAATGTCGAATTGTGTTTTTCCTTTAATGTTTTAAATTTTCCAGCCTTAGTTTTAATTTAATTAAGTATGGTTTGTATTTATTTATACTTTTTTTTGGTTAATTTAAATATGTGTGGCTAATTTCCTAAGGGCTTAAAGGTATAGGAAGCATAAATAGGTGATTGATTGCGAGAATGGAGTTTACTTTAAATTGATTTGATGCTTTAAAGCTTAGGTTGGTTTGGGACTTTGGTTAAATGCCACGAATTAGGTACTATCTTTAGGCTTGATCACCCTTTAGGTAATTTCCTAATTTGAATGCTAGTATTGAGCATGTGATTTGTAATTGTCCTTAATGATTTCCAAAAATAGTAATTGGTTAGTTGGATTTGTTAGGATACTTAACCAACTAGTTTAGGGTTCCATAACTTTAGGTTACCCTTTTCGAGCTTATGTGTTAGTGGCCTAATTTAGTCATTCCTTACTACCTAATGCATCTTCACTATTAAATCTAGAGAGTTTTTTCTAGGTTATAGTGAAAATAGGGGCATTTCTAGAGCTTGTTATATTTACTTAAGTTAGAGTAATTAAGGGTTTGAGAGTTTATTCAAACCTATATGCTAGCACCTTAGCTAGAGCACCTTTTATCTAAATTCAAGGATCAATAGTTGTCATAGTATCCTAATGATACCTTCGGCCCATTTCTTTACTATTATTAGTAGTCCTTTTCATGCTTTGCTTTGTGTTTATCTCTTGATTGGTTTATTTGAATTTTAGCATAGCTTAGCTTTCATCACATTAGGAGTTTTTTTTTGTTTTTCTTTACAACATTAGAAATAACAGGACCCCGTAGCTCCTTATGGATTCAACCCTAGCTCATCCTACTAGGTAGTAAGGTTTAGTTAGATTTATTAGTTGATAGTTAGTAATAGACTTATAAGAAAGAGAGAAGGGAATATCTATACAATCCATTTAAGTGATCTCTCTAACCATAATGTTTTTTTATGAGTGAGGATGCATGGATATGGAATGAAAGGTTAGATCATGCAAGCATGGAGCAAATTTCAAATCTAAGCAATAAGGACCTAGTGAATGGCCAACCAAAGATGAAGTTCAAAAAATACAAAGGTGTTTGATGCATGTCAAATAGGTAAGAAAATTAAAAATGTGGTAACTACTTCTAGGCCTTTAGAACTTCTATGTATAGATTTATTTGGACCATTTAAAATTGCTAGTTTAAGTGGAAATTTGTTTGCCTATGTCATAATTCATGACTATAATAGGTTTATTTTGGTGATGTTCTTAGTTATTAAGGATGAATGTTTCAAATCTTTTGTTAAGTTTGCTAAGAGAGTCTAATTAGAAAAGGTTACATGATTTCATCCATTAGAAGTGATCATCGTAGAGAGTTTGAAACTGAGATTTTTTATGCATATTAGTGAGGAAAATGGGATTTTTCATAATTTTTCAACTCTAAACCACTTGGATTTGTTGAGAGTAAGAATATATTTACAAAAATGGCTAGGATAATGTTGAATTAATATAGTCTTTCTATCTAGGTAGAAACCGTAGCTTGTGTTTAAAATGTTTCTAAAAAGATTTACATAAGAACTTACATGGGCAAAACCCCTTGTGGACTTTGTATGGGAAAAAGCTAAAAGTTAGTTATTTTAAGGTCTTGAGTTATAATGATTCATTTTGAGCAATAGAGACAATTAAGAAAATTTTAATGCAAAAATTACATAATGCATATTTTTAGGTTATTCCTTTACTAATAAAGACTATAGGGTGTTTAATAATAGGACTATAATGATTGAAGAGATTATGCATATAGTATTTAATGAATCAAACCCCTTTGGTATGAAAAGAAGTGTAAATGATATTGATATAGGCTTATTAAGGGACTTGGAGAAATTAAGATTAGAAAAACAAAAGAGGAAAACTTAGAAAACCCCCTCACCTAGTGAACAAATTGTTGAACCAAGTGAGGTTCATAAGAGATTTAAGAGTTTATTTAGAGAGTGCATCTATAAGAAAGGCCATCCCCTAACCAAAATTTAGGTGATGTCTAAAAAGGTATGGTAATTAGATCATCTTTTAAATAATTGATTCAAATTGCTTTTATCTCCAATATAGATTATAAAACTATAGATTAATCTCTTAGTGATGACAATTAGGTTGTAGTCATGAAAGAAGAGTTAAAACAATTTTAAAGGAATAAAGTTTTCATATTAGTGCTTAGACCTAATGATCACTAAATTATTGGTACTAATTGAGTATTTAAAACAAACTTAATTTGCACTCATAGCTAGATTAGAGGCTATTAGATTGCTTTTAGCATTTGCATCCTACACAAGCTACTTTTAGCAATTGCATCCTATATAGGCTACTTTTAGCATTTTCATCCTACATGGGATATAAGATACATCAAATGGATGTGAAAAATTTTTTTCTTAATGATTTCATTTAAGAAGAGGTTTATATAAAGTAGTCACTTGATTTTTAGAACCTGATGCACCTAACTATGTGTATAAGCTTTTAAAAGCTTTACCTGATTTAAAACAAGCTCCTAGAGCTTGGTATAAGAGGTTAAGTGCATTCTTGTTAAACAGTAGATTTTCAAAGGATAAGGTATATACCACTGTTTTGATAAAGAAAAAAAGAAGAAGGATACTTTGATAATACAAATTTATGTTAATGATATTATGTTTAGAGCTACTATTAAGGGTCAAATTGATTAAGTTTTTCATGTTACTATTAAAGGTCAAATTGTTCAAGTTTTTCATGTTTAGTTATTGAATTTTGACCCCTAATATAGTGGTTAAATGTCAATTTTATATTTTATAATGTTTAATTTGTAATTGGTTAATCAAGAAAGAAGATTGGAGTAAAAATATGGAAGAATTGGCACTTTTCATAAGCTCAATGTGGGTATAGAGAGATCCACATTGAACTCACTAGGACTTGTGTTAAGGTTTGTAGAAATAAGAGCTTAACGACAGTTGCACCATCAGCCATTGACCTTCGAGTCCACCGGTTGTTACTGGTGGCAAACAAGAAAAAATCATCTTATCTCCAAAATTGTGGCTGGAGCATGCTTCTAATTGATTCCCTTATCTGGTGGAAGCATGGGAGGCTATCCTTAAGCCTCTGAAGGGTGGAAAAATAGAAGAAGATGCCACAATTAGGAGGGAGATCATATTTGAAAGTTCTCTCTAATTTTTAGCTTTCTCTTTAATATTCTTAGGAACTTCTTCATTTTTAAACACTTTAATCCATGTGTTTATGTTGTTTTCTAGATTTCTGAGCATTGAAGCTTGTTGTATAGACATCAATATGAGTTTAAAGGTCAATTTGGGGTGTTTTCTAACTCAGAATACTTATTTTATTGCTTATGTTTCATTATTAATCAAGAAGTTGTCCTTAAGTTTACATCTTCTCATGTTCTTCAATTTTCGTTAACCCTAATTTATGATTTAGAGTTGTTACAGGGTTCAGATGAAGTTAAGGGGTCTGTGAATCATCTAAGAGTTGTCCTTGGGTGTTTTATAACTTCCAAACTCATTATATACCTCTTGTATTAAGATTAATCAAAGTATGTTGCTTAAAATGCATGTTTTATTTTCTTTGATTAATATGTGTGGCTGATTTGACTAATAAGCTATGGATTGGCTTAAAAAGATTTAGTTGAGCTTTTGTGCATGTTCTAAAGGCTGATTTTCATTTATGGATGCACTAAAATTTCTGTTTTTAAGCTGGCCACTTAAAAATAGATTAATAGATAATCTAGGATAAGAGAGATCTACCTAGGTTATTGGATTAATTGATAAATGACACAAATTAATCATTGCATGTCTAAAATTTGATTATTTGTGAGAGATATGATTTTGATATCACGGATCTAAGGATTATACTTCTTACTTATAAAGCCTATTAGCTTAATTTAATGCATGAACACACTTTAAATTAAGATTAATAGAGATATGACAAAGTCTTAACCATAGGTTTGTTTTGATTTTGTGAAGGTGCTTTAAATTAATCTTTAAAAGTGTTTAATCCTCAGTTAAATCATTGGAAAGTTAATTCTTTGCTAATCTATTTTATTTGGAAATTTTTGAAAGAAACATTAATTTCAAGTGCTTGAATCAAGTTAAGTTAAGTTGGTAATTTTTGTTTTTTTAGTTAAGCTATTGGATTCTCCGAGATAATTGTAAATTAATTCACCTAATAGTTATAGATTTTTCCTTGTGGGATCAAGGTTTAGATTTTTGTCTACTATATTACTTGTTCAAAAGGTGCACTTACCTATAAAGTTGGTTTAAATTCAAGTTAAAAATTATGTTAAAAATTAAGTTATCTGACCAACGAAAGCAACAACTACAAATGAGAAGTTATATAAAGATTTTCTAAGTGTTTGAGTCAAGAGTTTAAGATGAGCATAATGGGAGAACTCAATTTCTTTCTCGGCTTGCAAATTCGACAAAGGAAATATGAAATTTTCATTAGTCAACCAAAATATACTAAGGAGATACTAAAATGGTTTGGTATGGATTAAAAAAAATATTAGGATCCCTAATGAGTCTAACCTCTAAGTTGAAAAAGGATGAAGAAGACAAAAAAATAGATTTTAAATTGTATATAAGAATGATAGGTAGTTTGTTATACCTTATCGCTAGTAAACCTGATATTATCTTTAGCATTTTCTTATATACTAGGTTTCGATCCAGACCTAAAGAGTCTTATCTTTTTAGCCATTAAAAGAATCTTAAGATATTTAGTTGGCACATCATCCTTACATTTATGATATCCTAGAAATGTCTATATAGATTTAGTTGAATGTTCTGGTGCAGATTATATTGGTAGTCTTTTAGATAGAAAGAGCTCATCCAACACTAGCCAATTTTTAGGAAATTTATTAGTTACTCAGTTTAGTAAGAAGAAAAATTTAGTGGCTTTATCAACTCCTGGAGCAAAATATGTAGTGGTCCATATTTGTTGTGCTCAAGTAATTTGGCTTAGGTAACTGATAATGTGTATAATACATATGTTTATTGATGTATTTATTCATTAACTTTTACACATTATTTCATTAATTAGACTCATAATAACTTGTTTTTTGTGAAGTTTAATTACATGGTGTATTAAAGGGAGAAAAATTAAAACAAGTAAATAAAGATGGAGCCATTTTTAAAAGAATAATGTGCCTTTACAATAGTGCCATTGTTTCTAGAGGTGCTACTGTTGTAGTGTTAAATCAAGGGAAAAAGAATTACAATTCAGAACAATGATGTCACTTTTGTTTTTATCTCATCGTCCTTGTGGTTTAAACATGAGGACATAAGCATTATGTGTCACCATAATGGCACCATCGTGGTTCATATAACAGATGACATTATAGTCTTATATGATGATAAAAATAAAGGTTTTGAAACATATCACCTAATTTTACAATCCAACTCATGATGCTAGCATTTCTTAACCCAAAGAATACCTCAAGAATATTTAGGAAACATTATCAAACCAGTTTAGGAAATTTATAGAGGCTTAATTAAGCTCTTTTTATATATTCTTTCCAACCTTCTCCATTTAAAAACTTTCAATCAAAGTTCTAATAACAAAGGGGTAGAGATAAGTTAATTCATTAGCGAGAAGCTTCAAGGTCATCAATGGAGCTTTGATTGAGTGGCTAAGAGTAAAAAATCTTAGAGAAAGATTTGCCATTCCCATGACCATTCTTAGAGAAAGATTTGCCATTCCCATGACCATTGGGTTATTGGACTAGGCATAGGGTGGTTTGAAAAGGAAGTTGTCATTCTTACAAACATTTTGAATCTCTTCTTTGGTTTCATCTAGTTTAACTTTATTGTTTCTTTATATCTTGACTTCATCTTGTTTTCTAAGAACAATTGCAAATTATGTGGATTGAATGATGAAGTTATATTAATATAGTTGAGATATGCTATTGTCCTTAAATTATTAAACACCTTTGAATCAAGTTTGTTCTTGAATTCCCTATATCAATTCATTACTCGATAGTTGATAGTTTAAACTAACTTGTTTTAATAATTAAATTAAAAACAACAATTTGATAAGTTAATTAATAGCTTAACATTTAGATTAGTACTTGCCAATAGTCCTTATGGGATTGACATTCAACTTACCTAAGTACTATAGTTAATGATAGGTACATATGCTTGTAATTTTGCATAGTATAGAAGTAGTCATTTTGATGTAAAACTTGACATAAGCATTAATATTGAGTACATACGCACACGATCAAAGTTTTGGAAATGTTGCCTAGGAATCGTTGATGGTACTAGTAAAATTTAGAGCTATTACTTTAACCACTTTATTTTCTAATTTTCTTTGTGATATGTTTTAGTTTTGTGTTCATGTTTCATTCCCTAAATTTGAATGTTGCATTCTATCCCACATTTACATTTAATTTTTTTGTTTGACATTGTTTTTAGGTGTATGACAAAGAGTTCTGCTTTAAATCTTGTAGAAACTGAGCCTGAGATTGAAAGAGTTATAAGAAGGAATTGTAGAGAGAGAGGATTAAACAAGAAGAAGAAGTAGGAGCTCCAATATAAGAGCTAGTAGAAATTGAAGGGGAACAAAGACCTAGATCTATGTTAGAATCTATGGGACATAATCAAGAATTGTGAGGCATTCTATCAACATGAGTAACTTGATAAATAACTTCAAGATCAAGCCAAAAATTATCTCTATGATCCAACAATTTATGCTTTTGATGGGTACCTAAGGAAGATCCAAATGCTCATATAACCAACTTCTTGGAGATATGTGACACTTTCAAAATCATTAAAGCCTTAGATTATTCTACTAGATTGCAGTTGTTTCCATTTTCATTGAGGAACTAAGGAAAGTAATGGTTGAAGTCCCTTCCTCTAAGATTAATCACGAGATGGGATAGTCTAGTCGAAAGATTTTTAATGAAGTATTTCTAGCTTGAAAAGACAACTAAGTTGAAAAATGACATTTTAGCATTTATGTAATTGGATGGGGAGACCATATGTGAGGCATGAGAGCTTTACAAGGACTTGTTAAGGGGATTTCCTCAACATAGTCTTCCCACCTGGTCTAAGTACAAACATTTCACAATGGCCTCATGCATCCAACCAAATTAATGATCGATGTAGTTGTAAGTGGTACTTTAAAGAACATAGCTTTGGAGGCAGCCTAAAGGTTGAAAGAGGGGATGGCAATGAACAACTACCAATGGAAATTAAGTAGGAGCCAACCTACAAAACTAGCAAGAATACATCAACTAGAATCTCTCTTAGCATTGGTAGCCCAATTTAAATTGGTGAATAAGAAAATTGATAATTTGAGCTCATTAAGCAAATCGATGACAATTATGTTTTACTAATGCTGTAAAGGAAGCCATAATGATTAAGAATGACAAATGAGAAACATGTTTACTAAAAAAATAAAAAATTGACTACTTAAGGTATAACCAGGGGAATAATAACCTATACAATAATACTTATAATCTAGGTTGGAGGTAGTACCTAGATTTTTCATCGAATATGTGAGGATTGCATCCCAAACACCACTAACAGTAGGAGAAGAAGTTAGGTTTAGAGGAGATGATGTCAAATTTTAGTTCCATATTTGGATCTCACTTTTAAAGCTTAAAGACATTGTAAAGGAATCAAGTAACCCCAATCCACAATATAAACAACTAAATTGGGAAAATTGCTGAGCTACTAACTCTAAAACCTCAAGGTAGTCTACCAAGCAATACTAAGAAGAAACCAAGAGTACAAGTGAATGCAATTATTTTGAGAGATGAGGAAAAGCTGTTAATTAATGAAGAAATGGAAAAAGGCCTGGAGGCAGCCTTTGAAGAAGAAGAACAAACTGTAGTAGAAGAGATACAATGTAACCCCTTGATCTATGAAGAGAATATTACAACTAAAAAGGAATGTCTAGTCTTAATGCAGAGAAGGCTTCGATCAAAGTCCAAAGATCTAGGGAATTTTTCTATTCCTTATACTCTAGGTAGTTTATCTCTTAATGAAACATTACTTGTGTGAATTTGATGTCCTACAACATGTTTTAGAAGCTAAATCTATGGGAATTAAAACTAACTAGGATTATCATTCAAGTGGATGATAGATCAATCAAGCATCCTAAAAGGGTTATTAAGGATATGCTAGCTAAAATTGATAAATTTACTTTCCATATAGATTTTGTTGTTTCAGATGTGAAAGATGAACATGAAATTTTGCTAATCTTAGAAGGACCATTTCTAGCCACTACTAAGGTGTTGACTGATATACACGAAGGAAGATTAATTATTGGTTTGAGGAGGAATCAATAATCTTTTAAAATTCTAGCATTAATAAACATGTTTGTGATAAGAAAGGTGATCATTATTATATCTTTAACACAAGGAAGTCAAGTGCTTTATAGTTAGGATGATAAATGATCCACCATGGTTGAAGCTCAATGCAACAATGACCAAGGACCATCATAGAGAGAAAAGAGAACCTGATTTTTAGTTTACAGGGTTTAAAGGAGGGTACCATTAAGAGCATAAAAAGTCCATATGTTATAAAGGGAGAGCCAAGGAAGGACATGTTTGATGTGTCAAGTATGGAAAATGATGAAATTCCTTAAGAACGTCAAGGTAAAAGACATTAAATTAACACTTCTTGCGAGGGAACCTAACCAATCTATCATTTTAATTGAATTTTGTCACTTGATTTCTTTGTATTTTATATAGTATTTTAGTTTATGTGTTAATTTTTTGCTTTTATATGAGTTACAAAACTTTTATATGTTAGGCTAGCAATATGATGGAATGAAATTTCAATTTTGGACCATTTTGGTAATTGAGGGATAATAAAACAAAAGAATAACAGGGTCCCAAAATCGCAATATGGCCATTGTGCACAAGTACCATCATTGTGGTCATAGTGTAGAATAAAGGCATTATGGTGCCCTAAAACGGTGTTATTCTTGGTTAAAAGAGTGTTGTTATTCAAAATCTAGCATGTAATGGTGGACCATAACAACTTCGATATGGTCCTAATTAATGTTGTTATAGCCCTAATATGTGTTGATAAGGTATGAAGAATGATGTTTTGATTTATTTCAAACCCTAATCGGTTGTCTTCTTTTCTTCTCTTCTCCATCTTCATCTCATCACTGGTGACCTATCTTATCTTTTCTTCCACTTCTTTTAGCTCTTCACATATCTTTCTTGTCTTCGATCACTTATACTATCATCCTCCTCCACATTTCTCCATTTTCACCTTTAAAACTCAGCATCTTTCTCCCTTCATATCACCATCATCGCATACCACCTCCAAACCCATTTTTCATGCCCTTTTGTCCCATTTTAGGCTTTGTATGAAGGTTTTGATCCCACCATTGTGGTATACACACAAAACCCTACTCCTCTATACCAACCTTTCATTTTTTGGGAACCAAAAGTCTTGTTGCTGGCAAAATATTCTAGTGAGGTCTTACTTCATTTCGTGGCCAAAATTTTTAGGCTTCCTTTAGAACATTTTAGGCAAAATGACTAGAGATGCATCATCTTCTAAAGAGAGGCCTACATATGACGCATCTCAGTTCACCTTAGTTGATAATTTCAATATAATAATTTCAATTAATTTGAGCCCTATCGAGACAATAATATCATTCAAGAGGACTATTAACTTAGAGGTGGAGGCCAAATTTCAAATTGAAAATGCATTTCAAGCACTTAAATGGGGCCCTATACTACATTTGGATGGCCATACTTTCCAACTTTGCTTTGAGAGTTCTTTACCAATGTTGAGGACTAAGATAAAGATGACATTATCGAGTTAAAGACTATGATCCAAGTTACTCTTATGCACATAACTCATGGTTATCTACCTAGCTCGCTAAGAGTGCCTGATTCATGGATGGTCTATGATCATAAAAGGGACACTGATTTGATGAGGGATCATACGTTACTAGACCTTGATTTTTATCAAGATAAAACTTGTTGCATATTCAATATCGTGCTAGAACTTACTGATTGTAGTTTCTCCACTTCACTCTTTAGGGCTTGAGAGCACATCATCATTACTCTCTTATCAACTAATGTACAACCTTAAGTTAGTGGACTCAATGAGGTATGCTTCAAGAGTTTATATCTTTTGTATCGTATGTTCTATAGGCTAGGGGTGATTTAGGGGATCCCATTAGTGGACTTCTTCATTATGCATTTGTGTAATATAGTACACTATAATTGTAAGGACAAGGCATTCTATTTTTTGAGATTGATTTCAGGGATCCTAGCCAATCGAGGGGTTAACCTTTGTGAGGAAAGTCCCCTCTTGCCATCCACTAGTATGGCTATCCTAAGTTGATAAATAATAAATACCTAACCATGTCTAACTATCTAGCATGATAAGTTAGGGTCAATTTTATAGAGAAATAGTTAGAATCAGAACTTTTTTTGATGTTGCGCAAAAGAAAAACAAAAGAAAAAGTAACTTGTAAGTTTATGAAATTAAAACAAAAAACAAAAAGACAACTAATGGAATTAATGTAAATAAAACAAGAGCATAAAATATAAAGAAACATATAATAATACTAAGAAAGTGGGTAGAAGATATTTTCAAAACCTTAGGAATTACAACTGAGATTTGAAAGCATAAAAAATCATGTTATAGCTAAGATGTTACCTACAGACATAAACAAGCTCTTACAACTTACATTCCTCCAATTTTGGATAAATCTAATATGATCGTAAATTTACCCTTAATTACACTACAACCTAGAGCAAACTCTTTAGATTTAGTGGTGCAACAACATTAAGCCCTAGAGAACAGCTAACTTAAGTCATAATCTTGCAAGCTCAGATCATGTAACTTAAAGAATAAAAATCCTAAGCTAAGTTGATTAAGTTTCACTTACAAAATCAATCAACTTATTTCTAGTTATGGTATTCATTAGGACAATTTCGGATCACAAGCTCATACCTAACAATTGAATTAGAAATCATAAATAGGGTGATCAATCTTATATATAATCCTCAATTCTTAGCATTTAACCAGATTTTTAACTCATCCTTGCCATAAAAGAACAATACTCGTTAAAATCCAATTCATGTCTCATAGTTATAATCCAGTTATCCCTTTAATATCTTCAAACCTAAAGAAACTAACTAAGCATAAGTAAGTTAACTAAAATGGAAAGTAAAATGCAGGAACTCATAAAGAAAATAAGTTAACAAAAGTTGAAATTGAAGATTAAACATTAAAATAATAGTATCCAAAGATTTGACAAGTATTTAAACAAAACCCAAATGAAATAACATAGAAATTAAAGAAAATATTAAAAGATAGCAGCAACAACAGAAAAGAAACTAATATTATGCTCCTAAAATATAACTAATAAATGAAATCTTATAATTAAATTGAAAGCAAGTAAGAAAACCCCTAAACCTAAGAGACAAACAAAGAAAATAAAGGTTGCCCAAATGGTAGCCAAATGGGTAGCCAAAACTAACAAAAATAAGCTGCTATAATCCCTATAATTAATTTGTTTGAGAACAAGCAAAAGCTTAAGTGTGAGAGAATTGTTAAGGGTCAAATTGATCGAGTTTTAATAGTTAATTTGTTGAATTATGACCCCCTAATTTAGTGCTTAATTATTGAATTTATATTTTGTTATGTTTAATTTGCAGGATGGAGCTTAATGATGAAGATTGGAACAAAAACATGAAGAATTTCTCTTGCTTCTAACCATTAATAGCCCCCTAGCAGGGTGCCGTTGTATGATGAATAGGGGGCCGTTTAGGATTGCTGCATTCGACCACTAACGGCACCCTCTTCTAGGGAGGCAGGGTGTCGTTGCTCATATAGTCAACAATTTTAGCTCTAAATCTTCTAGATTTCAACTCTTGGCATGTTCCTAATTAATGCTAGTGTCTGCTAGTACATGGCGAGAGCTCTCCAAGTCTTGAAAAGATCTAAAAATATACATGAAACATGGAAAGATAAAAAAAAATAAGATCTACCATAGAGAGAGAGTTCTTCTTCTCTCATTGTCTAGCTTTTTCTTTAGTTCTAAGCTTTAAATACTTAGTTCTTCGAATTTATGCATTGTTTCTGAGTTTTTGAACATGGGAGCTTGTTGTTAAAACTCATATCTGAGTCTAGGAATCATCCTAGGGGGTTTCTAAACTCAAATTATATCTTATTTTGTTCTATTCTTCAAATTAATCAAGGTTGTTATTTTTATGCTTATATCTTTGAATGTTCTTGATTGTTCTACAAGATCTTGATGAATTAGTGCTTGGCTGGAGTTCAAATTCAAGTTTGAAGTTCAAAAAAAATTCGAAAGTCTTTTTGGGATTTTTTCTAATTTCTAAACTTTATATTTAAACTCTTAATTTTAGATCTTTTAAAGTATGTTGTATAAATTACATATCTTGTATGCTTTGATGCAAATGTATGGGCCAATCATTTTTGTTGCTATGGATTAATGTTTTGATGATTTGAAAGAGTTTTAAGGCATGTTTAAATGTCTGTATTTTGCTTGTTAAAAGGTCTGAAAGAAACAATTTTAAGATGGCCACTTAAGATTAATGTTCAAGAATGAGAAATCATCTTAAATTGTTTGAAAAATCAATAAGCAACACGAATTAATCCTTGCATGACCAAACCTGTATTTTTTGTGAAAGTTGGAGTTCTGAGATTAATTATTCAGAACTCACCTTCATGAAATTAAAGCCCATTTACTTGATTTTAAAGCATAACCAAACTTTACATAAGATTAAATGGAGAAAAAGCAAAGTCTTAACCATAGCTTTATTTTGATTTTACGAACAACTTTAATCAGACTTTAAATTTTTTTAAAGCTTAATTAAATCATCAATCATCTAATCCATAGCTACTTTACACATTTGGTAAATTTTAAAAAATTTTAGAAGCAATTAAAAATCATTTTTGAAGTGTTTAAGTCAAGGTAGTCTAGTTTAATCCATTTTTAGCTTTTTAATCAAATTATCTAGATTTTTCCTAAATAATTGTAATATGATCTACCTAATAATTAAGCAACATATTCCCTGTGGGTTCGACACTCAGAGTCTAAAAATTACTTCACTTTATTACTTTTGTGATAGGTGCACTTGCCTTTATTCCATTAGCTTTCAAAGTAAAATCGTTTCAAAATCATCCAAAGTTTTAAAGTTACCTAACCAACGCAACAAGTTTTTGGCACTGTTTCCGTAGAGCATTGACCTTAATATTAGGAAAATTAGTATCAATTGCTTTAGGACTTGTAAAATATTTTTTTAAAATTTTTCTGTAATTATTTTCTCGTTAATTTTCCTAATTTCTTTTTAGTTAGTTTATTTGCTTAGTTTATTTAGTTTCTTTTAGTTAGTATTTTATTCGAACGTGTATGAATACTCGAAGACGCAATTCTGAGCCAATAGACTTCTATCCAAAACTCGAGCACACATTGAGGAAGAAGAAGAAAGAAGCTCGTACAACCTCGTCCAATCCATTAGACGTAGGAACCTTGAGTGATGCTAAATTCAAAACTGTAGAAATGATTCCTAAGGAACATGTAGTTGTAGGACCTCAAGTAGAAAATAGGAAACCAAACATGATGGACTTAGCTTTAGGTAACCAAGGTAGACCTGTGGCTAGCATTATACGGCCCAGAGTCAATGCCAATAACTTTGAAATCCCACATAGCGTAATTTCAATAGTTAGGTCATCACAATTTGGAGGTTTAACTTTAAAAGATCCTAATGAACACTTGCAAAATTTCCTTGATATTTGTGATTTTTTCAAGAGCAATGGGGTCTCCGATGACACAATTATGTTTAGACTTCTCCTTTGTCGGTTAGAGATAAGTCAAAAGCCTGGTCTTCTACACTTCAGCCTGGTTCCATTACTATCTGGGATGAAGTAATGAAATTGTTCCTAGCTAAATTCGTCCACATGCTAAGATAGCCAAAATGAAAACTGAAATTAGCTCATTCATGCAATATGGGAATGAGAGCAATATCATAAGTGCATTAAAAGGTTTAGGCAAGATCTATTCTAGTGTTGAGCTTGTTAGGAAAACCTTGATGTCACTACCAAAGATATGGTAGAATAGAACCTTGATGTCACTTGAGATCATAATGCCTGGAATTACAAGAAGAAAGAAAAGAAGGCATGAAAAGATAAATTGAAGAAAAAGAAAGCATTGAAAGTTGCGTGGTCCGAATCTAGCAATTCCGAAGAAGAAGAAGTGAACAACATGTTTTTTATGGCACACAATGAGGTATGTTCTTCTCCTAATGAAGATGAATATGATTATTCATGTGATGAAGTGTTAGAATACATAGAAGAACTAACTAAGGGGAATAAGGAATTGCATGATAAAAATAAAAGTATGTTAGATGAGTTAGATGCATGCAAAACGGAAAATGAGA
>JAOXYD010246721.1:0-16682 GCA_028565735.1 Pinacopodium congolense
TGAGTTGGATTGATTTAGGCCTTAATTGTACATTGAACATTCCCTATTGCATTTGAGCTCTTATCTTGTGTTGATTTTGATCAAGGGGGTCATAAGCTATATAAGCTTGGTCTAAAACTCAAGGGAGCTTGGTTTAGGCGTTGTCCGTGTGGGCCAAAAATTGTATAACTTGATTGTGTTGTACGGGTTACTCTTCACCCATTTAAGTAAAATTGTAATAGGTTCTTCTTGACCTTAGAATCAAGATTGTTAGATAGGATCCTCTTAACCTTGAATCAAGATTGTGATAGGTTCCTCTTGACCTTGAATCAAGATTGTTGTAAAGGTTCTTCTTGGCCTTGAATCAAGATTGTTGTAAAAGGTTCATTTTAGCCTTTAACCAAGATTGTTGTTAGTGAATTTCCAACAAGTAGTTAGAGAGAGGATGTAGTCTATCTTTGGGGTAGGAGAACCTCTATAAATCTTGGTGTTCCTTCTCTTCCCTTCTCTCTTTATATTTGAGCATTTATTTTTACTTTATTATTGCTTGATATTGGCATAAAGTTTGTCTTTCAGTCAGGTTGAATTTTTGTTTAGAGATTGCATATAATTAAAATTGGCTTAAGGTGTTTAAAGTGTTTTATTTATGCAAGAATATTTAAACACCCAATTCACCCCCCTTTTGGGTGCCATAGGGCTAATACTTTATATATGGGTTAAGTTTTCACAAAGATTGGACCAACTTCTTATTTTCATCTTCCATAAAATGTAGTGTGTGTAGAATTAGGGGTTAATACCCTTGATGTCTATAGTAATTCATCTAATGGACTTCTCGTGGTCTCGAAGCACTCTTAAAAGCCTCTCCTCTATGGCACTTTTTAACAAAGAAGAAAAAGTGACTCGTAAATGGTAGTTGGTTGTAAAAACACATACTTTAAATGACTGGGCAAGGGTTTTAGATTAAGAAAGGGAGGTTTTTCAATTGAAGGTCTAGGCAATAGCTTGGCTGGTCTCTAGAGTGGCTTATAAGCCCTATATTATATTTATTAGGCTTATTCTATCTTGACTCCATGGTCTCCTAAATCCTCTTGTACTCCCTCTCTTACTTCCTTAAGCACACCTTGTGCTTCATCTTCTAATAGTCCTGTTCAAACAAAAAAAGAATGATTAATATCAGGAGAATATGCATCAATGAAATGACAAGAGTCAAGATTGGACGAATATCTCATGGCATCAAGAACATCTAACACTATTTCTCCATCTTAAATCCTTAAGATGAGCTTCCTGCACTGCACATTAATGATGGTCCTCACTGTAGCCATAAAAGGTCTCCCAAGAATGATAGGGATGTCTCAATCCTCCTCCAAGTCAAAGACTAAGAAGTCTACCAAAATGATGAACTTGTCTACCTTCCCAAGCACATATTTGATAACTCCCCTTAAGTATATTTTAGACCTGTCTGTTAACTAGAGTGAAATTGTTTTGGGTTGTGGCTTAAGCTTCCTGAAAATAGGAAGAGGCTCTATCTATATGCAAATCACTAAGAGCATAAAAAATAGTAAAATTCTATGGATCCTTGAGTTTTAGTGGCAACTATTTTAGCAAAATAGTCAAACAATCCTTATTTAGCTTCATTGTTTCATACTCCTTAAGCCTTCTCTTGTTGGATAACATTTCCTTCAAGAACTTAGCATAAGAGAATATATGAGCTATAGCCTTGGTGAAGGGAATGTTAATAGGTAACTTATAAAAATTTGCAAGAAATCTACCAAGCTAATTATCTAATTTTTTACCTTTTAGCCTTAGATGATAAGGGATTCGAGGTCTTACTAAATTAGTGATAGGGTTGGGAAATAAACTGGGATGATCTTTCTTTGTAGCTGGTTCTTCCTTTTCTTCTTTGCTTGCTTCTTAACTCTCCCTTTCTTCACTCTTGTCTAATTCTTCATCCTTCTTCTTCTCCTCAATGCCCTTAAGTTGTCTACTACTCCTTAGTGAGATTGTATTTGCATGTTCTCTCACGTTGGCTTGTAGGTAATGAACTCGAAATCCTCTCCTTTAATAGGCTCACAATCTGACTCATTTGGTTTTCGAGATTTTTGATGGAGGCTTTTTGATTTTGCATTTGAACCTCATTGTTGGAGATGTACTTCATAAGTAGCTTTTCAAGGTTAAATTTCTCTAGTATAATGGAAGTGGAAGCCTTGAAATTTGGAGGTGGTGCTCTCTACACATTTGATGGCTGTGGCTATGCCATTTGATTATTGCTATGAGAGAAGTTAAATTAATACCTCTACCCTAGATTGTAGGTGTTGTAATATAAGTCCCTTCTTTTTCTATGGTAATTGCTTACATAATAGGCCTCTTATTTCTCCTATGTAAAAGGATTCCCATCTTGAAACTTTGAAGATGAATGGGAATCTCCACCATAATGCTCACATATGGTGCAACTTTACAGATGAGCTCGTTTCTCCTTTTACATTGTGCATTAGGCTATCTACCTTCTTTGTAAGGAACTCTATCTGAGCTGACAAGACTACTAAATTTTCTATTACATGAGCACTGATAAGTCTCTTCGGATGTCTCTCTATATAATACTGGAAGCTATTAGTGGCCCTCTCTTCAATCAACCTATAGGCCTACTCTAGAGTCTTGTCCATAAAGTTTCCTATACAGCTACATCAATAGTCCTCTTAATAGCAACCGTAACTTCAGTATAGAAAATATCCACGTGCTGCCATATAGCAAATATGTGAGTAGGGCACCTTGTCAACATATCTTTAAATCACTCCTATGCCTCATAGATACTTTCATTCTCATGCTGGTGAAGGAAGAGACCTTTGTCCTCATCTTGACAATCTTAGCAGGTAGAAAGAACTCGTCTAACAATAACTTCGTTAGCTAACCATGCTTTGACTTTGTCCCTCAGAGAAAGGGGAAACAATCTTAACTTCACTGCTTCTTTAAAAACACCATTATGCTTGAACAGATTACATATATTAAAAAATGTCTCCATATGGGTGTTGGGGTCCTCTAAAGGTAATCCTCCAAATTGAGATGTCTTTACCATAGAAATCATGCGATGAGGAATTTCAAAGTTAGATGTAGTTACCCTAGGCCTCATAATACTGGAAATAGTTTTGTTTTTTTTTTTCCTATAGTAAGATTTATCATAGTCAGTTCCCTACTCTCATCTTGATGCTGCGCAATCTCTTCCTCTTAGCGCTTCATATCTACAAATTGTGTTTCACCCCAAGCTATTCTTCTCTAACCTCTTCTTCCTCTACCTTACTACCTTTAGCCAATCTGGCTTCCTTGTGCAACTTGCAAGTAGTTTTTTCAAACTCAATATCAAGAGGTAAACTCTCAAGCTTTTGGTCATGAGTGTGCATAAACAAGATAAAATAAACTAAATAAGGCAATAAAAGCACTAAAATTGGAAATCAAACACGTCAAAAGAAAAAAAATCAAACAATTAAATAAATAAGTAAGAAAGCAAACAAAGCAAGAAATAAATCTGAGAAAATCAACATCTTCTAAAACTAATATCTCATAACTAGGATCCTCGTTAATGGCATCAAAAACTTATTACTACTTAACTTAAGCAAAATAAATCCGATTCTATCCTAGACCAAACCAAAGGAAAGTGAACCTTATTAACAAATAATATAAAATGGGCTGTGATCAACATAAATGATGTCTGATCACCCAGGGGACCTAGGTTTAGTTAATTAAAAAAAGAATTAAAATAAGCAAATAATGAAATATCTGGTATGCAAACTATGGGAAAAATGTGATTAATTTTAGTAAAGGACAAAAACTGGCTAAGGCTTTGGATTTCAATGGGTTAATTCCTTAAAATTAATGGTGATGGACTGATTTAGGATCTACTTCACTAAAACAAAACATAACCATTGCTCATGGAAACATCTTTTCTCTTTTAAACTCAAATTGCCTATTTGATTTATAAATAATTTGGAATAAAAGGAATTAATCATGAGAAGCCTAAAATTAAGTTTGTTAATCCTAGGATCCTCACATAAGACCTTAAAGTTGTTCTACTTTTAGGTTTAGTATGTTATGCAATTGATTTTTCAGAAGTTAAATACACATGGTTATGGAATTCAATTACCTAAGGATCTAATTTAGGTAATCAAGCTAAATTAGGCAAAAGTAAACATTCAATTAGGAAAGAAGCAATCATCATAATCTATCATAACCTATTGTCATCCTAACCTTAGCCAAAAACAATATACTAACACATATTCATCAATAGAAAACAAGTTAAGGTCATAACAAAGATTTCCATTGAATGAATGCATAAGTTAAAGTCAATACAAGTGTTAAAATGAAATATACAAATAACCAACAAGAAGATAGAGCCCCCTGAAGATTTTTGCACCAAATTGCCACTCGAAAGCTCTTTAAACATAGATTAAATTGAAGAATAAACTTGAACAGAAAAAGTGACAAAAATCTAACTAAGATGATGTAAAAGGAGAATCTACCTTTAATGCTCTGTTACAATGGAATAAAACAGATTATTTATAGTCTTTATTGGTGGCTTCTAGGGTTTAGGTTCAATTATGAAGTAATTTGGTCAAGTTTGCCCCTAAAAATAGCAAAAACAACGCGTGTAGTGTCATTAATGGTGGTTCATTTTGTACTTAATGGACCTTGCATCAGATCTTCGTTGTTGGATCAAATTTGAAGAACAATGGTGGTTGACTTAGACATCAGTGACAATTGACATAGACCGTTATTGATGTTTTTGTAGCATCACCATTTATGCCTTAATTTACTCCAAATCACTCAAAAAATCCTCCAATTTTTTCTAGGATCATCATGCACCTAAAATTAACAAAATGGCTCTTAATTAGCGTAGTTCATGCATTAAATGGGTAAAAACATAGCAAATCATGCATAAAAAATCAATATAAATCACCAATTAACATCTGGGAATGGCTAAATGGTGGTTTGTACAAGGTTAGTTTAGTATACATTTTCTAAGACCTAAAAGATAGTTTGATAAAAGTTAAATTGCGGTATGCGAAGACCCACAATTTAGTATACGTTCTTGGTACTTAAAAAATAAGGTTTCAATGGCAATGTTTAAGTCCTAGGAATTGCCATTTGAGAGTGTAAATTATGTTTAATAAATTTGCTTCAACAGTAACTCAATTTTAATGCATTTGAAGATTGTTCAATCATAACAAATGGGTAGTTTGACATCCTAAGACTATAAATAGGTTGTCTTAAAATTACTTTCACCATCCAAGTTCATGCAAAGTGATTCATTTAGTAATTTGAGCATTATGAAAGTATTTTCTTAAGTTTGACCTTTAAGTGTCTTTTTATACATGTTTTTACACTCATTTTAAGTTGTTATGAGCCTCCCAAATGCACTAAGAAGTGCTTAAATCATATCAGATTTCAAGTGCTTTTTTTTGATGAGAGATTATTCTTAAAAAAGGTTATTCCTTAGCCATGAAATAGATTGAAAGGTTTACTTTGAGCCTTAAAAAAAGATGGTTGTATTTTGACTTATAATCCTTGTATTTTGATATTGGAACAAAGTCTCAACAGTGTTATTGACAACTAGTTGTAAGAGAAACTGAGTCGCTCCAAACTAGAATAAATTGGTGGCATCTTTCTTCCCTTACACACTTTAATTTTATGCAAATTAGTTGTTTTTTATTTGATTCCTTGATCAAATATTGTGATTTCACTTTTATCTAATTAATCTATGAATAATATTACTCATCTTAATTTTATTTTTCAAATTGCTTAAATTGTTGTTTATTCTAAACAATTGTTTTCTATTTTTCGCAACCAAATTTCACAAAGTGTTTAATATCTTTAAGTAATCTTAGGAAAATTTTTTAAGAACCTAATTCATCCCCCTCTTAGGTACCATTGAACTCTAATAGATACTTTAAGAGGTCCTAGGCTTTTATAGGCCGGGGCAATTATATAGGCTTTAGAGGCATGCCATAACCATTTTAGTTTATCCTCCTTTGAAATATTTGTGCGGGGGAAGGGGTGTCTGATGAACTCATTGTTGGTGAATTCCTAGCTCCAACTATTATCATTTTTGACTACTTCCAATTTTTCACCCATTTGGAGGTCTTGTTAATCTGGCGAGGAGTGGTGAAATCTTGCAAACTACCCACTAGATGCCAATGATCTTTCCAAAGTGATGTAGATGCACCTTTTGGTACCTTAATCTTGAATTTATTTATAAGGTTTTCTCTCATTTGTAAAATTTTCTTCTAGCCCCATTCTAGAAGCACTTCCATTTTTTTTCTTCTAATTTTGGCATTATAGAAACACTTCCCCTTAAGAATTACACTATATATGCATTTAACCTAAAGAGCTTTAGTGCCATTAAAGAGAATCCGCATCCTGTCTCTAATAAAACTTTATTCCAAGTCTTAAGGTACTTGAGGTATAACCCCACTTCCTTTTTGTTCTATAAAGGTCCTCCTATTTATCCTTAGAACCATGGTGTTTGTCGATTGATCCAATACAAAGAAAGTACTTAATTTTTCTATCAATGTCTTTAAGGATTAAAGAAGGTAAAAGAAAGTGAGTAGATTAGTAAACTTGGAAACAAGAGAGAACAAAGATGACTTATTAAAGCCAACTAGCATAAGGCAAGAACCTACTAGTCTAAGAATTTACTTTATTCTCTATTTTCTCAAGGAGAGGTTTTTAATCTCTTTTTAAGATTTTTCCAGAGACAAGGGGAATATTAAGGTATTTAATAGGTAGGTGAACTCTTTTAAAACCAGTAAATCTAGTTATTTCACCCTCCATATCTTTATTAAAATTAGAATTTGAAAAAAAAAAGGTCTTTAGAGTAGTTAATGCCCAAGCTAAAAAGATGACATAAGAGGTAAGACCTTTAAAGATGGTATTTATAGATTGCATGCTTTCCTTACAAGACAAGAGAAGGTCATCAATAAAGAGAAGGTGAGATAATTTAAGGTTGGAACATTTCTAGTGAAACTTGAAATATTGATTGGTAGAAGTCTTGTGGTTTGAAATTTGGGCGAGTGCCTCCATGCAGATGATAAGCAGCTAGGGAGAGAGGGGGCCTCCCTGTCTTAACCTTAATTTTCCATTAAAAAGCCTTGAGGGAATGCCATTAATAGGGATAGAAAATGAAGTTGAAGTGATACACTTCCTAATCTAACCTAAAAATATGGAAAGAAAACCATAAGCTACTAGGAAATTGATAAAAAAAACTCTCACTAGATAGAGTCAAAAGTCTTTTCCAAGTCAATTTTAAAAGCACATCTGTCATGTCTATTATTTAGATGATAGTTTTTAAAAACTTCTTGCGTTAAAAGTATATTATCACCTATTCTCCTACCTTTAAGAAAGGTAGATTGACTAGTGCTAAAGATGGAAGGCAATGCCTCTTTGAACCTATTGGCTATCACTTTGGAAATAACTTTATAAATCATGTTGCAGCAATATATATGACAGAAGTCAGTGACCTTAGCGGGCTTAGCTCACTTAGGGACCAGAGCTATAAAGGTAGAGTTGATGCCTTTCCAAATTCTGCCTCGGTGAATTTTTTTTATGGCTTAGGTAATGTCCTCACCAACAATTTTCCAAGTTTCTTTTTCTTTTTTTGCAAAAATAGTCATTAAAACCATTAGGACCTGGATCTTTGATATAACTTAATGAAAAGAGCACATCTTTAATCTCTTGAGTTGAGATTTGTGAGGTTAAGGAAGAAAAAGAACTCTCTAGAATATTCTTATTAGTGAAATGCCTAAGAGAGTGCCAATTTTGCTAATTATAATTATTCTATCTTAAGATAATTTGGAAGAAATGTACAAAATTCTCTTATATTTCTTTAAAATAAAAGGTTCTGTACTCATTATCATCAAAGATGGAGTTGATTTTTCTCCTATTCCCACACGAATGGCATTATAAAAGAAACTAGAATTTATACCTCCTTCCTTTAACCATGTTATTTTGGAGGATTGTTTAAGAAAGGGTTCCTGATCTACAAGAGTATAATATAGCACTCTTAAGGAAAATTTGATATTATCTAGCTCAACTCTACAAGTCTCTACTCTAACATTACTACCTCCTATTTCCTTACTATTTAAGGCTTTAGGAGCCCTTTTAACCATACCGAATTTAGATGCTACTCTAGACTTTTAGGAGCCTATTATAGGAATAGGCCATGCTTGTTTTACTACTTGTTGAACCAAGAGTTGGTTCCATCTTTTTTTTTTATGATGACAAAATGGTTTCGCTAATGTATTTGTAGAATTTGTTATATGTAAGATAGGTTGGAAGAACACAAGTCTTGAAGTATTTAGTGAAGATTTAAAGTACATGTATTGTGAGCCTTGATAATAAAGTGATGTGTATGGAATACATGAAGTATGTTGGAGATGTATGAAGACTAGGCTGACAAGAAGAGAAGCATTGAATTTGATCTTGAAGTTTGAAGATAGAAGATTAAGTTTAAGAATAGAATTTTATAGGTTGTTCTAAGTGAGTATTTATGTAAACCTTCTCTTTGGTATTACCATTGTTTGAAAGGGCTCAATCATGCATATGCATTCATATTTAAAATTGCATAAAAGATGCATAATCAAGAGGTATTTTATGTGTTTGATATGTGTCAAAATCCTCTTGATGTTTTGATGAATACGTGTATGGTTTGGTATGAATATACATGTGATGATTAAATTGGTTAAGTTACTATGAATTATATGATTAAGTCTTGACTTGTATGAATTGGATAAAGATTGTTTGAATCGGGTTATATGAATTGAAGTAGAAATGGTTATGTATGTGGTTGTATGATTTAAATTGGCTAGATTAATATGTTAAGGAATTACATAAGATGAATATGTTAAATTGTATTAAATGTGTTAAGAAATGTTTCATATTGATTGATTATCTGTTGAAATATGTTGGATTAGGTTTAGAAGTGAATTACACTAAGTTTGGTTTTGGTTAGGCCTGGGTTGAGATATCCTGACCTGTTGAAGGTCAATTGACCAGATGGTATATATTGATCGATTGAAAGTCCGTCAACCAATTTAAAGCCTTCGATCGACCTATGGTGCTGAATATGGAGTGAGAATTTTGTTAACAACTAGTATTGCAATGGATATATTAATTAATGTTAAGGAATGTTAGGTAAGGATAAAATAATGGCGGTATTGAGATTTTTAGGTATAAATATGTATTGTGTTTGTTATGTTTGACATGAACAACATTGTGAAAGATTTATAAAAGTGATTGAACATTCTTAAGGTTATTTGTGAGTCTATGGTGTATGCTTATAAGTATTATGTTATGTATACATAGATTTTTTGAGAGCCCTTATACACTTTGATGAATTAAGAGTGACATATTCATAAGGTGTTATTGCGAGAAGTGAAATATTATAAGTATTATAAGGAATGTTCTTGAGATGTAAAAAAGAAGAGGGTTATTTTTTAGCCATAAAAGAAGAGTTTTGTGAGGTTATCCTTTAGCCTTAGAAAAGAGAGTGATAAGTTATTCCATAGCCTTGAAAGAAATAGTGAAGATTATCCCTAAGCCTTAAAAAAGGATTGCAATGCTAACGTTGTATTTTTTTTACATTAGTGAAAAAATCTCAACAAGTGGTATTGAGGACTAGATGTAAAGGTAAGTAGGCCATTTTAAACTAGGATAAATTGTTTATGCCTATCTTCTTGACTCTTTTAATTTTATGTACTTATTCTTATTGTTTAATTTATTATTATTTAATTTTTTAAATTATAATTTTTGTTTAGTTTTCATGCTTAAATAAATTGATAAAAGCATAGATTGCGTAATTTAGACAAATTTTTAAAACACCTAATTCAACCCCCTCTTAGTCACCATATAGGGCTAACAATTGGCAATAGAGTGTAGGTATCACATAGGTTTAATTCCAACTAATTAGTGAGTAAAGATTATGGCACTTAGTTTAGAAGTGCCTACTTTGTTTAATGGAAAAAATTTTAGATATTGGAAAATTAGAATAACGAATTATTTTTTAAACTTAGGAGAAAATTATTGGAAAATCATAGAAAATTTTCCTTACATCACCTTAAAGACTATAGAAAATTTAACGCTTATAGATGTATTAAAATGGGATGATGTTGAGAAAAAGATTGTTTCATTTAATTATAAAGTTATAGATATTTTTTATTTTCCATAAGTGTAGGAGTGTTTGTAAAAATTACATGAAGATGTAAAAGTGCTCAAGAAATATGGCATGCATTAGAGGAGATCTATGAAGATAAAGGAGAGGGAAAGCAAACATGAAGAAGTAGCCTACTTATGCTTCGTAGATGATGAGGTATGTACTTCCACAATTCCTTATAATGATGATGCATCTTATGGTTCTAAATCCCATGATAATGATGATGTTGTGATGCAGAATATACTTATGAACAACTTTTAGAACCTATAAAATAATTGGCAAAGAAGAAAAAGAAGTTGCATGAAAAGTATAGTGAAACTTCAAAGCAACTTGATGAATGTAAATTAGAAAATGAGAAGCTTAGAAAAAAATGGAATTAAAGAATAATATAAAATGTGAAATGCAAAGATTGATAGAAAAAAATAAGACTTTAAAGAATAAATTAGAATTGATGCATGTTGATAATAGTGAGATTAAAATTAAAGAAAAAATGCATCAATAAAGAAAGAAATAGATTCCCTTAAGGATTCACTTTTAAAATTTACTAAAGGAAATGAGAAAATTAGAAAATATGTTGAGTGGTCAAAATATTGCAAATGATAGACATGGTTTAAGATATATAAATGATAATGGTCCCTCCTCTAGTATGACTAAGTTAGTTAAAGGTAATAACTTAGAGGAAAGAGAACCTAGGCCATCCATTAAAATTTTCTCCAGGCCTTTATGATTAGGATGAGTATTGATAAGTTTTGGTAATGTCATTTCATTGGAATTAATTTGTATTTTTGGTTTAAAAGTGCTCAAAGTCTTTCATGTTATGTTAAATGAAAAATTAGAAGTTTTGACATAATTTCTAGATCAAAATGCCAAGTTTTGGAAGAAATTGGAGTAAAAATAGAGTAAAAGCTGTGATTCTAGGAGATATATGATGGTTTAGCAGATCATTGTATAGGTTCGAAGATTAAAACAATACGGCGGGTCAGTAAACCATCATATATGTTGTTGACCTATGGTAGTGCTCTTTGTTAGTAAAAAAAAAGAAGGTGGAACAGTCTTTTCCCTATCCTTGGACTTAATTTAGGAAGGGTATAAAGGCCCTAATAAAGGCAGAAACAAGTAAAAAGCAGCCATAGCCATTTTCCTTAGTCTTCATTTTGTTTTCTTAGCATTTTATTCATATTCTTAGGGCTTTTAGTTGGGTTTTTTTATTCTATTTTGATTTCCAACAGCTTAATTTAATGTTTTAGGTAGTATATAGCTCCAATTATAGTTTTTGGATGATTTTATTATTGTATTTTATTATTTCTATGTTCTCTTGTGTTTAGACTGAATATTTAATGAGTTTTAAGCTTTAAATTCATGGATATTGCATGGATGTTAGATTTCATATGAATAGATTATTTTCTTTTCAATTTATAGCAACTATTTTAGTTGTTTAAGCTTGGATTCTAGGTATTTCGATTATGTTATTATTGGTTATTAGTTGTTTGGTGGATTATTTCATTATTTTCCCTTGAGTTATGATGTTTTTGAGTGGTTTTTGTTTGGTAGTTGAGATTTTGCATTTTTGTAAGTTGTAAATTGTGTAATTTTAGTTTTAGTTTTTGATTTTTTGTGCTATAATTTCTATTTTTAGTGCATTTAGTTTGAGTTTTGTGAATTAGGTTGTTTTTATTTGAATGCTAGTATGAAAAGCTTGAGTTTTCATTAGATTAAGTGTTGAATCTTAGTTTTCATTACTTATCTTAAATTTTCCATATTTGATTTCATTTGATTATGTATGGTTATATTTATTAACTTTCTATTTTGACTAATTTGAGCATGTATGGCTAATTTCCTGAGGATTTGAAGGTATTAACCGGATGAAGGGTGATTATTTGTGAGAATGAAGTTGGGCTTGTATTAAATTACTGCTCTTAGGGTTAGGTTGGTTTGGAACATTGGTTTAATGTTAAGAAATAGGAGTTATTTTTAGGCTTGATCACTCTTTTGGTAATTTCGTAATATGCTAGGATTGAACTTTCATACATAATAGCCAATAGCGATTTTGGAAAGTAGCAATAGACTAGTTAGATTTGTAGGCAAACTTAACCAATTAGTCTAAGGTTTCAATCCTTTAGGTTACACTTTCCGAACTTACCAATTAGTGGCTTAAGTTAGTCTTCCTTATTGCCTAATGTTTCTTTGCTATTAAACTTAGAGAGCTTATTTGAGATTACAACGAAGTTAAGGGTATTTTTAGAGCTTATTAATTTTACCTACTTTAAAGGAACTGAGAATTTGAGAGCTTATTCTGATTCATAGACTAACATCTTAGCTAAAGCAACATTTATTTAGATTTGAGGATCCATAATTATCCTATACCTCCAGCCCATTACTTTGATATTATTATTAGTTTATCATCTTTCTTATTGTATTTACTTCTTTAGTTACATTCTTTACATTTTAGTTTTATTAGTTCTCATTGCAACAGGGGTTTTTGTTTTTATTTTTCCATATGACCTTTGAAATAGTAATTTCATCCTAGCTCCTTGTGGTTCAATCCTAGCTTACCCTACTACACATTTAGATAGTTAGGATTTTATTATTTGGTAGTTTGCTATGAGCTATCAAATTTTTTATGCTATTGTTGAGGAATTAGAGTGTATTACATATTGTTTCTGTGTTGTCTTTATTTTTATTTTCATTGAACTTTATCACTCTTCCTTATGTTTTTCATGTCCCACAGTTCTTTTAAACACATTCAATTATGGAAATTTTTTGAGGATAATTAAAGTTCGTTACTTTCTCCATTTAACCCTTTCTCTTTTTCTCTTATTGTGGGTCGTACCAAGTTCTGTCAGAGCGAGAGAGCTAGCCATACTCCTCTTCGTCAACATGGTAGATCTTTATCCTTTGAAGGAGAAGTTGAAAATAGTTTAGAAGAATCTATAGAGGAAGAAGATGTAAAAGAGATCATGTCACCTTATTAGAGCATATTAAAGGAGCTTGTAGCTCCTACTTTTAATCTTAATTTGCTTTGTATTAATTATCTGGATAATGAGCCAGAGGGTGAGATTAAACCCGGAATAATCCATGCATTACCTACTTTTACAGTTTTTTGAGACACTGGTTCAATAAGATTAGGTTATATCACCAAACTGAACAAGTTCTTGAAGGAGTTCTACATAGCATATTCGGGCTTGAAGCTGGTAGGTGCCATCATATAACAACTCAATCTAAACGCATTTCCCTTTGACTTAGTAGATGAAACTAAGAAGTGATTTTATGACTTACTTTCCAAATCAGTTAATACATGGAAGTAGATGTAGTAGGTGTTTTTAGAGAAGTACTTCCCTACCTTCAGAGCCACCAACATTTAAAGGAAACATGTGATATGCATCAAGACATGGGGGAGTCAATGTATGAGTATTGGGAGCATTTCAAGAAGCTCTGCAATAGTTAACCAAACCACCAGATAAGTGAAAATTGTTAATTTAATGTTTTAATGTGGTTTTGCTACATTTGGATAGGAATATGATCGATACTGTAAGTGGTGGAACTTTGGTCGTCATTGATAAAATGCTAGAAGATGCGAAGAACTTGATAATAATAATGAAAATGAATTCTGAATATTAGGTTAACCTTAACAATGCCTCCTCCTCAACAAAGCAAGTGGAGGAGATGTCCATTTTTAAGTTGGAGCAGCAAGTACCCAACTTGACCTCTTTAGTGTAACAAGGAGTAATGGGCAAGGGACCTACTAAGGTATGTGGAATCTATTGATTAGTTGATCATTCCACTGATTCTTGCCCCACTTTATAGGATAAATAGTAGGTTAATGAGGTTAGAGGGTTCGGAGGACAAAAATGGAGGTATGATCCTTTTGCTTCCTCTTATAATCTGGGGTGGAAGAATCATCCTAACTTCAGGTATGACAATCTATAATAAGGAATTATTTCCAATGTGTGCTGTTCTATATATTAGCAATACCAGCAGTAGCAAGGGTTTCATACACCACTAGGTTTTTACCAGAATTAACCACAGTTTCAACTGAGACCCTTAACTCCACAGCCATCACAATAAACTAGAGTTATGTCTTTAGAAGAAATTGTTAAGAGCTTAGCTACAAACACTCTTCAATTCCAGCAGGAAGAAAAGAGTGGTCTAAAGAACTTGAAGAATCAGGTGAGTTAGCTGGCTGATGTAGGGGGGAGTTATAAGAATAAAGTTCAAATATACTACCTAGTTAGCCTCAGAAGAATTTGAGAGAAGATGCATACTTCATTACTTTAAGGAGTGGAGAGGAGATAGAAGGTCTAATGAAGATGAAGGAGAATCAAGGAGAAGAAGAATAAATTGAGCTAGCAAAGAAAGAAGAGGACAATCCACCTAAGATGAGTACTTCACACCTTGTTGCCACTAACCCACTTTTTGTTACATTTCCTTGTAGGTTAGCCAAGAACAAGGAGCAGGAGAAAAAGAGAGAGTTATTGGAGGTATTTCACAAGGTGGAAGTCAACATATCTTCGTTATAATCAATTAAGCAAGTTCCACAATGCATCAAGTTTTTGAAAGAATTGTGCGCTAGTAAGAGGAAATAGAAGGGAGATTAGAAGGTTAGTATGGAGGGTAATGTGTCAGCAGTCTTATAAAGGAAGCTAACCCCAAGTGCAATGATCTAGGTATTTTTATCATTCCTTATAAGATAGGTAACATGATTTATGAAAGTTGCATGCTGGATTTAAGAACTTTAATCATTGTTATGTTACTCTCTATTTTTAAAGCTCTCAATCTTGGATTTTTAAAAGACACTCGTGTTATCATACAATTAGCCAACTTATGTAACACTTACCCTAAAGGGGTTATTGAGGATGTTTTGGTGCAGATAAACAAACTTAGAGATGCAGTATGAGGATTCTTCAATTCCTTCGACAATGTTTTTGGATGGGCATGCTTATTATTGCTTCCTTAATGATTATTCATGTTACATGGCCATCGCTCTAGAGGACCAAGATAAGGCTACTTTAAATTGCCCATATAGGACCTTTGCATATCGACAGATGTAATTTGGCTTATGCAATGCTCGAGCCACACTTTAGAGATGCATGGTTAGTATCTTTATGATTACCTTGAGAAAATCATTGAATTTTTTATGGACGATTTTACCATACACGAGGATTCCTTTGATGAGTATCTGGATCAATTCATTTTAGTGCTTAAGAGATACGTTGAACCTAAACTTGCTTTTGATAGTGAAAAGTATCATTTTGTGGATCAACAGGGAGTAGTTTTAGGACATGTGGTATCTGCCAAGGGTATTAAGGTTGATAGAGCTAAGATAGACCTTGAATATTCTTTACCTTACCTTGATTTTGTTCAAGAAGTTTGCACTTTTCTTGGTCATGCAAGGTTTTGTCATACGTTCACTTGAGGCTTTTCAATTGTTGCACAATAATTATGTAGGCTACTTTAGAAGGACATGGAATTTGTTTTTGATAAGTAATGCCAGAGGGTGCTTGATGTGTTAAAGGAAAGGTTGGTCAATATACCTATTCTACAACCCCTAAAATAGAGTTTGCCTTTTGAGTTGATATGTGATGCCTCCAACCATGCTATTAGAGCAGTTTTAGGCTAGTAAGTGGGGCAGATCCTCTATGTCATCTACTACACATTGAAGACTCTAAGTAAAACTTAAGAAAACTATACCACAATAGAAAAGGACTCCTTGCTATAGTTTTAACTTGGGATATGTTCAAGTCTTAGTTTTTAGGCACTAAATTGTCATTTATTTTGATCATATAATTTTGAAGTATCTGTTGGAAAAGAAAGAAGCGAAACTAAGGCTCTTTTGATGGATACCGCCTTATCGACTCATCTTCAGGAAACTGTGTCATTTATTAGTGGAGCTAGAACACAAGGCATATTGGGTGATCAAGTAATGCAATATAGAGTTGGAAGTTGTTAGTGCCCATAGGAAATTGCAATTGTAGGAGCATGAGGAGTTATGACATGAGGCATTTGAGAATGGTTAGATTTATAAGGAAATGAGAAAGGCATTCTATGATCGCAACATCTCAAGAAAGAAATTTGTGGTGGGGTAGAAGTTCCTTCTCTATCATTCTCGGCCTAAGCTTTTTCCAGATAAGTTGCTTTCAAGATGCATAGGTCCATTCGAGGTCACGTGTGTATACCCCCATGAAGCAGTTGAGATTAGAAGTGCCAAGATGAGGAAGGAGTTCAAGCTTAATAGACATGATCTCAAACCCTATTTTAAGGAATTTCTGATGCACAACTTGGAAGTGGTAGAGTTTGAAGCTCTATATTACATGAATAGATGTGGGCTAATAGGCATCGAGCTTGTGGCCCTAAACAAGCACTTGGAGGCATCCCAACCTTATCCTTTAATTATTATGTGTTTTCTGCTTAAATTTTGGTTTTTTTAATTGGAGTGTTTTCTTTTGTGTTTGTAGGAATTCAAGAGGCAAGCTATGATATGGGTTTTCAAGCTTGATATTCCCTCTTCAAT
>JAOXYD010246731.1:0-16682 GCA_028565735.1 Pinacopodium congolense
TGCTTAAGGACATGTAATGATTCAAGCGTAGGGGTATTTTTAAGGAGTGTCTTTTTTTTACTACTAATATGCAATTAACATAGTTTCATCCCTATTTTGATGCCAAAGTGTCCAACTTTCATTTATTATGATTCTAAAATCAAGTGTAAACCCAAAGATACAAATTATAGTTCAAATAAGCTAAACGTTCGTGAAGAAAATAGATTTAAGGTCATCAACAGTGGTATTCAACGACATTATTAATGCAAAAAAAACTGTCTTTACTCTTTAAATCAAGGAATTTAATGAAGGGTGTTAAACAATCCCATTGATATTACTATTAAGGGTTGTTGAACATTTAAAAAATGATGTTTCACTTTAGAATTAAAGGGCATTATAGTCTTTTGGGTCTTTTCACTTGAAACCAACGTAAACCATAAGGAAGGATTATTTAAGAAAAAAAATAGGATAGAAGTCATCCTCATTGGTACATATTTAGGCAGCCACCTTGTTTTATTTGTTCTTTGTTTTAGGTTTAGATATTTTTCTTTCTTTCTTCTTTATTGATAAAAACACTCTTAATAGTTATGTTATAGGTTAAGATTACTTACTTTTTTTATGTTTTTGTTATTATTTCTCATTATCACTTTAGTTTCAATGTTATTTCATTTGGGTTTAGTTTCATTACTTGTTGAATCTTTAAATACCTTAAAATAGACTACTAAATCTTTGCTTTCGTTATATTTAGTTTATTATTTCATTATGTTATCTTTAGTTTCAGATTCTGTTTATGTTAATTTCATTACGCTTAGTTAGTTTTCTTTTTCTTTGAAGATATTATATGGATTGTGACTGTGAAATATGGATTGCGTTTTAAGTTGGTATTATGTTGCAACTATGATGAAATGCCATGAACTAAAGGTTGTATTATGTTATTGGCCATCTTATTTATGAATTATAATTCAAATTCTAGGTATATGCTTGTGATTCGCAATTATCATGAGTTAATACCGCAAGTAGCAATAGGTTAATTGAATTTGTAATCGAGATTTAATTAACTTATATTAGGTTTTTGATTATTTAAGTTGCATGGTCCACATAAGTGAGATTATGGCTTTAGTTAATTGTTCCCTATTGCTTAATGTTATTATGCCTTTAAATCTCAATATTCAAAGTTATCTTGTATATTGGGGTGAATTTATGGTCGTATTAGATTTACCTATAGTTGGAGGGACTAAGGGTGCAAGGTCGTACCTATTTTTATAGGCTAACATCTTGGTCATAACAAAATTTTCATGATTTAAGGATTAATCTTACTTTCCAAGTCCCAAACTGTCTTCGACCTATTTTACTATTGTAGTTATTTTGCATTCTTATTTTAGTTTCTTTAATTTCATTAGTTTTTATTTTTCTTTATTTAATTGCAATCAACTATGCATTTAGCACAAAATTAGAAGTAGTAAAAACCTTAAACAATTCTTTATGGTATCGACTTTGACTTATCCTACTATATAGTTATGAAGTTAACTATTTATTATTTGGTAGTTTGTGATAGTCATACCAAATTTTATGCGCTATTACCGGGCAACTGACGCTAGCGTTTTACCATTTATTTTGTTGTTTTTATTTTTATTTTGTAACTTTTATTTGTTTGAGTTCTTTGTGTGTGTATGTCATACAATTCCTTCAAGCTTCAAAGAATAAGGACATTTGCACTTGAAAACATAGGCATATAAAAGGGATAAAGCTAAAGATGTTAAACAAGCTCTTATTGGGAGGTAACGCAATCATATCCTTTGGTTTTTGCATTTTTCTCTTTTTTAGGTAAGATTTTATTGCGTTTCATTTAAGTGTTTTACTTCCTTTTTATTTTTATTTTTATTTTTTTATATAGGTAAACAAATTAAATGTAATCTTCTTCATCAAGGACTCTCACGATCTACATAAGGTCGAGGAGTGTTCTTATTCTTATTCCGCCTAATATGCTTACTTTTCTTTTTTAACATAGGGAACAATGTTCAATTTAAGCGTGAGGGAAGGAACTCAGGCTCCTTTTTCTTACAATTGATTTATTCCAAAGGTGATGATTTGAATATTCCATCTTAGAATGATCTTGATTATTAATTGATTTTTAATTGTATCATTTTAATTCAATTGCTACTTTTGTCATTGTTGTATGTTGATCAACTATTAAATGATTTCTAACCTTTTAAAAAAAATTTGTTTTTATTTTAAGTGCTTTATAGTCTTTAGTGACCTTTGTGTACAGTGTTAGTTTCTAGTTACCCTTGTCATTAGTTAATACCACAAATAGCAACAAGTTAATTAAATTTGTAATTGAGAATTAATCAACTTAGCCTAGGGTTTTGGATCTTTAAGTTGCATGGTCCAAGCATGTGAGATTATGCTTAAGTTAGTTGTTCTCTATTACTTAATATTTTTATGCCTTTGAATTAGTGTACTTGTGTCTATATGCTAACATCATGGTCATAAAATAATTTTCATGTTTCGAGGACTAATCATAATCATATTTCTTAGGTTTCGAAAATATCTTGTACTCAATTTACTAATGTAGTTATTTTGCTTATTGTTTTAATTGCCTTAATTTTATTAGTTTTATTTTTTGTTTATTTATTTTCAATTAACTAGGAGTTTTTTGCCACATTAGAAGTAGCAAACACATTTAATAATTCTTTATGGAGTTAACCTTAACTCTTCCTACTACATAATTAGGAAGTTAGGAAGTTAAGTTTTCATGGAACCCTAATCAAAACTACAAATATCCATAAGCCAATCCTCGGTAAAAGCTACCTTCTAATCCACTTGCACAACCAAAGTCTAGTTTTGAGGAGATCGTGTTAAAATTTATCCATAATTAAAACTCGAGAATGCAAGGTCAAGAATCTATGAATTAAATTCTTGAGGATAAAATTAAAAATGAAGAAGCCTCACTTAGGAATCTTGGTAATCAAGTGAGTCATCCAGCAAGTCTTTCTTAAGAAAGTTCACTGTGTTAATGACCTGTAATGCCTGAACCCACTCCTAGGGAACATATTATGGCCATCACTTTAAGATGTGGTAAAGAAGAGGCACATGTTAATGACAAAATGAGTGATGGGGAGAAGGAAGGAAGAGAGAGAAGTTAAGAGTGATGAAGATCCACTTAGGTTATTTGCTTATTCGAATTTTGCAACCTTATACACATAGGATTCCATGCCTGTGGTAGTTAGATGAGCACTTTATAAGATCTTATGAGTTATTTCAAAAATTATGTGTCCCATTTGTTAATTTATCTCAATTAAATGAACATATCTCTTGAAACCAACCCATTGTAAAGATTGGGAAGCTTATTATCCCAATTGGAAGGAGTTACTAATAAATCCACTCAAAGAAAATAGTCCAACTAAACTACCTGCACCTGTTGAACTAAAGTAAAGTAGGTGTTAAATGCAAAACAAACTACTAGTTTTACGCTCAAAATCGTAAGTATAAGAGTCGTAACTTGTAGTAAAAAGCATATATTAATCTCACAAGGATTGTAGTTAGAAACCACTCAATTTAGGATCTACTTTGTTTAAGAAACTGATTCAAACAAATTTAAATAGATAAATAAAACAAAAAAAACTAAAGATAAAAGTAAAAAATGCAACAAATGCCAAAACTGCAACCTAAAGCTCAAAGAAAATCAAGATTAAAAACTAAGGCTTGTCGTTATCCCTATTTGTTTTCCTTTGGCTTGTCGATTTAATTTATTTTTGTCGCAATATTTCCTAAAGTTTTAGCTACCCTCTCTTAATGTGCAACTAAATGTCACTAGTTAAATAAATTAAGAATAATGATGGGATCTCTCAATATACAAAACCTTTCATAAATATTTAACTAGATATGAAGCTATCCTATAGGCAATATATCAATCTATTGAAATCTCTTCCTAATAAATAAATAAATTGTCATCTATAAGTCTATTAAATACCAACTCTTGTTGCACATTACCAAGCTCACTCTCTCTATTTATTGCAAGGTCTTAAGCTCAATAGACAACATAAACATTTATAACATTAAATCAATGACCAAAGGTTCATAAATAGTTCAAACAACAAATCCTAAAAATATTTTAGTCACTCATAATAGAAAAAAGTTATCCATATCCATATTCTCCAAAATACATAACATAATGAGAAAAATAATAAAAAAATAAATATAATAGTGGTTGTCTTCCCTTTTTTATGTGAAAATATGGAGAAAAAATGGAATTTGATAGAGCTCTTGATGCTTGAATCTTGGCTTTCAGCCTTGGAGCTTGGAAGCTTATGTTTTTTCTTAGAGAGGAAGACTTGTGTTTGGTGGAGAGGACTTAGAAGGTGGCGGCTTCTTCTCCTCTTTCATTGGAATTTTTCTCCCGAATATATATAGTCTAAATTTACTTAGGGTTGAGGGGGAGGATGCTATGTCGTTTTGGAGCTAGCCTTTTCACATTTTTATTTGTGATTGGCTTCTCCTAGAAAGGTAAGGATTGGTCAAAGGTTTTTGTCTCTTGGTCAAAATCTGTTGCTCTCTAGATTGCTCTCCATCTCTTCATTAGTCTTTGTTTGGTCAAAGTGTCTTTAGTCATTGGTCTCGATCAAAGCTTGGAGAGAGGAGGATGAGACTTGGTCAAACTTGGAAGACTTGGTCTAGCTATTTTGTCTTGGATGTTTTTAGAAGCTTTTCTTCACTTGGTCAAAGTGTGGAGTGGTGGAGAGGAGACTTGATCTTGGTCTTGGTCGAAGGAGAGGAGGACTTAGTCAAAGTGTTTTGTCTTTTTCCTTCATTTTCGTGGTGGGAAGCTTTCACCCAAGAATGACTTTGCTTGGCCTTTTAATTAGCTTGCCTTGGAAAAACATATTTTTCCAAGATATAAAGGCCAATTCTTGCCTTTGTTCTCCTTTGCTTTAATATGAATGTTTAGCCGAATTGGCTCCTCATTTTGCAAGCTTTCTTTTTATTGTTTTTTCTTTTTCTTTTTACTTTCTTTCAACTTTCATCTCTAACTCCAATTCATCCTACAAAATAAGTAAACACATCGATAAGATTTAATTCTAACCTAAAATCAATAATTGAATGCTAAAACAACAATAACAATAATGATGATGAAAAACATGCAAGATGAGTTCTGAACATAATAAGCTCATCCTAAAATGCAAAAGAACACATGCTAAACACTTAGAAAAACCTCTACTAATGCACATCTATCAGGAGGATAGGATCTTTTGATCTAGATAATGATAAGGAATAATTTTCAATTAGTTCTAAAGAATATGTTGTGAATTTTGTAAATTGTAAGGATAATGAAAAAGCTTTTGAAAAAGAAACATGAGGAAAGTGTAGCAAGTAATGAAAATGTTGTTGAATTTATGCTTACTAGATAAGAGGTTGAGGCTAATGCCGTTGACTTAGTTGGTGGTAAAGATAAGCCTTAAATTGAACTCAAAGGCATCATTAGCCCTTAACTACCATTAAACCCCTTCAAACCTGCATTAAAGTATTTGTTTTCAAGATATCAACTGTAGGTACATACCACGTCATTAATAACTAACTTTAAGCATCATTAAAGGATGTAGACACTACTTTCCAAGTAGATCTTCACAAATTCTCCATCAAATTTTATCCCACTTAAGCAAAATTACAATAGACATCCTCCTTATATACAAAAGTAGCCTCAGAGATTGAAAAACAAGTTTTCAGGAGTAGAAATCATCATTTTTCAAAGTGATTTCAAATTTTATCTCTCTATAGTTTATGTTTTCTCTTTATTTTTATTTTCAATCTTTGTTTTAGAGATTCAAGCTTGTTTTTAGGATTTTAAGAGTTGAAGCATGTGATTCAGAGTTAGAAAACTCTTTAGAGCTTAATTTAAAGCTTTCTAAACTCTTTATTTCATTGTATCTTTCACTTTGTTTAGATTAATTCAAAAATACGTTACTTGAGTTTCATATAAATTGTTCTTTGATTCAAATTTGTGTATTAAAATATTGAAATTTAAGTGAATTTTAGATAACCTAAACCAGCCAACAATTGCTAAAAATGACCTACCTAAAATTAAAGGTATTTCATCTTCCTCTTCCATATCTAAGATCATGAAGTATGAAGGAAATATGAGTTTATCAAATTTCACTAGCACATCCTCAATAATACCCCCTTAAATATTTTATTAATTTATCCACTAATTAAACGCTCATACTAGTGTGTTTGCAATATCTAACTCTAATCCCAAAACATGTTGAGACATCGAATTAATGCATGCCCTTAGATCAGCTAAAGTTTCATTCAATAAAAAATTACTAATGGTGTAAGGAATTGAAAAACTTCTTAGATATTTCAAATTTTTTGGGGTATTTTGCCTATAAAAACAATTGCACATTTCTTATTCACTATCATCTTTAAAGAGTCCTTTAATTACTTCTTGAGCAAAAGGAGATCCTCTATGAATTTTTCATACTTAAGTATATGCAAAAGAGATTCAACCAAATGGAGGTTAATGTGTAATTTCCTAACATGGTCAAGAAATTTACTCAAAATACTTCTCCTTCTTGTCAGTATACATCATGCTTAGGTATATAAGTTATGGCTAATACTCTTTGACTTTTTTCTTCTTATTTTTCTCTTCCTTCTTCTAAATTTTCATCTTTTTATTCTTTCCTTTTTCATTAGCTTTCTTCTCCTCAACTTTCATAGCTTCTTCTTTAACAAAAAACTAGTCATCACTTCTCATAAACACTACATGTACTTGCTCTATTGGATTCTTCTCTATATTTCCTACCAAGGTATCTACTGGCCTTTCGTAAACACTTTTAGTCAATTACTCCATTTGATTCTCTAAAGTTTTGATCAATGTTCAATGTTCTAAAAGCAAGTATATGAATTTTTTATGTAACGGTAAATAACTCCTTCAAACTTGGCTACATAGGCTGTTGTTGAGGTTGGAAGCCAGGTTAATGACTTTACCTTTGCTAGCCTTAACCCTTCTAAGAAAATTTTGGGTGATTTCTCTACCCTAGGTTATATATGTTGCCATATAGGTTGTTTGGCTTATTCCCTACATAATCAATTTATTCCACCTATACTACACTTTTTTATGCTTGGCATTCATGATTAGGGTGCCCTCTTTTATAAAAATCATAGCTTACTACTTAAGCTGATACTGAAGAAACTGTCATAGTTTCCACCTTTCTTGTTGAGACATCTACTTTGGCTTCCAAAAAAGTCACTACATCAAAGTTATAAACACTAGTTTGGCATTCATCTTACATTCCTCCATTGATAGTTATTCATGGTGATATTTTCAATGAGCTCCTATAGCTACTCAAGTTTCTTAAAACTTCATGTCCCTCTTGAACATGTATCAATTAGTTACTTTAGACCAAAACCCAAATCTCTATGGAATGTCTGCATCAACCTCCCTAAGTCAAATCCATGGTGAGGGAACTTCCTTAACAACTTATTTTATCTCTCATATGCATCATAGAGAGTCTAATAGGAAATAACATCATTGTCGAGCTTCATTAGTCTACAAGGTGAAAAGTACCTTATTAAGAACTTCTCTACCAATTGGTTCCATATGGTGATAGAAACTGAAGGGTTTGGCTTGATCAATGACTTGGCTTTTTCTTAACGTTAAAGGGAAGCTTCAGAGATGAATCACTTCTTTGGAAACTCCATTAAACTTAAATGTTTTGTAAATCTCTAGACAAATATATATGTGTGCATTTAGGTCCTTATTTGGAAACATATCAAACTATATATAATTATGGAGAATTTGAAAGGTCTCAAAGTTATTCTCCTCTGTCTTGGCCTATTTTATACTTTACTCTGTCCCTTGAAGTGAAGGTCTTAATAGATCCCCCATTATCAATTAAGCTCTTGATCTAACTTCTCTATCTATGTTTTCTTCTAAATTTGTTAGCCAAGCCTCAAGTTATTCCAAATTTCTAAAATTCTTCTCTCTCAATGTCCAATGAAAAGTGCCCTTAATTATAGGGTCAAATGTGGATAAATCCATCGATTTACTATTGAGCTTGCATTAATGTACCTATACCTTAAAATAAAAAAATATAAAAGAAGAGATTAAAAGAAGAAGAGTTCTAACCAACCAAATCTAGAAAATAAAATAAACAAAAATAAAAATGATTAGACTAACAAGTATTGGGATTCCTAATATCCTCAATCCCTATTAATAATGTCATGAGTCTTTAAGTTTTAAATAAAATAAAATCTAAATCTCAAACTAAACAATACCAAGATCGATAAGGCAAGTGTTCCTATAGTATCATAATATAGCTTAAATGAGTCTAGATTTCATCCCATAAGGATTGGTTAACTGCTATAACTCTCAAATTCTCTATTATCTATTGAATTAATGATTAAAAAAACTAAACTAAATAACTAACTAAAAATTCCAATAAACTAAATAACTAACTAAAAATTCCAAATCAAGTTCCTAGATTAAGTGTATAAATGATGAAGCTAAAACCTAGATGGTTAATCCCCCTAAGACATTTATGTATTCATTATTTAACTTTGATTTAATGTTTATCAAATTTTCCTAGGCAATAGAAATTACAATCTCTCTCAAGTAATGTAATCCTTATCCTCATGGTTGATTAATTAGAATCTCATCTTAACTAAAACATCAATTGGATAGATTACTATGATCTATGGATCCTATTGTTTTGATTAGGTTTGAGTCTGAACTGAAAAACTTATGTAAGCCTATCTCTAGTATCCCATGTGAGCCTCTTTATCTATGGATTGATCTATTCATATAAATGACCTCTTTATCTAGATATATGAAATTAAATAATGGAATTGAAATCGAAATCAAATATCTCAAATCCAATACATTGTATATATAGATAAACCTAAGGTAAAATTTCAAACTCCATACATTGAATCAAGAAACAAACAATAAACACTAAATGTTTTGGTTCATAATATCTAAATCCTATGAGAATTTAGTTCATAAACATATTAAAAAAAACAACAACAATTATAGAAGATAAAGGGTAAAAAAACTCATTCTTGTAAAGAATTTTAAGGCTTAAATCTTTAATGAAAGCTATTAGAAATATCTCTTAATCTGTAAACTCGATGAAGCTCTTCAATTCTCCTCCTCTTAATGCTCCAAAATCAAGAAAAAATGGTTAAGGAATGGCTCTTGATCTCTTAAAACCTAAAAGTTTTTTTAATAGGAGTGGAGGCCCAAAAATCCCACAACAAGAGATACGGACATGAGTAAATCATAGAATAAAGGCCAAAATCATGACCAAGGTCACAATTGTAAATTTAGCTGTGAATCCCTTTAGACAACTTGTTCATTTGATGTTTTCTCTAGGAAATTTCTATAACTTGGGCCACAGATATCAGTTAAGGCATTATATTCATTATATATCTACTTTTCTTCCATCTTTTGATCACTCAAATCATCGAACTCCTTTCATACCTCAATGTGTTCAACAAAATTTACAATAACATTCATTTTTATTGATATCATTGTGAGCAATATCATATTCAAAGTATAACACAAATATGCATAGAATTCAGATGAATATTACCTTAAACCTATGATTATCAAATCATGCCTAAAATATGTATAAAAATAGTACTATCATATTTTCATTTTATTAATTAGTGAGATTTTTAGGAATTGGATGTATGGTTTTTGTAAGCAATGTAAAACTAAAATATTAGGAATATAATGAATAATGTTTTATTTATCAACTTCTTCCTCTCTTAATTTTATATGAATCTTCTCTATCTTCTCCCTCTTTGTCTTCCTTTTTTTATTTTCCATTTTAAATTCCTTTTTTATTAAAAGGAGTATTGTTCTTTTTGAAAAGTGTTAAAAGGATTATTCTTGCTAAACGTAAGTTTTTTTTTTATATCATTCCGTTCATATTTGTTGGCCTTTATATAGCACCTAATTAGGTGACACTAAAAATTTCTAAGCCCTTACACCTAATTAAAATTTTCCCCTAATCTAATATGATATTATAAAACAATATGATAAGTAATATAATAATAATGCTTGAAATAAAAATTTGAAAAATGAAAAGGAAAGGGAAGAGAGGCACAAACTAACTTTGGAATATCTTATTTGAAATTTCTCTATCTTACTCAATGAGTGAAGATCAATCCTTATGAAGCACTCTCTTTTTCATGGGATAAGAGTAATCCTTACAACCATACTCTTTTTCACAAGAAAAGAGTAATCATTCACAATTTCAATCTAACTATCACATTACCAAAAAATGCACTTAAAAAATTCTCACTTGACCAACCTAAAGTGTTTAGAGGGGCTCCAAAATAAGCCAATGATAAATGCACTAAAAATTCACAAAAAATAACTAAAATACTCAAACAATCACATAAAGGCTTCTCAAATCTCTTCTACTCAAACCTATGCATAACCAACCTCTATACACACCTATTTATAGTGTTTCCTTAAACTAGTAGTTTATTATCATTAATATGCATTAAAAACCATTTGACATAATTTTTACCATTTAAACTAGGCTTTGGAACTTGATTCTTATACTTATCGGTCAATCAATTGATTGCATTGGTTGAAAATTTCAACCCACCAATCAATCGATCCTTATAAAATCAATACTCTGGATGACTACCACTGGTCGACCAATCTAGCCCTAGACTAGTTTTTAATACTTTTCAACACACTTTAAAGCATTCAAATTACACCAAAAATTTCCAAACATTTTCAAATGCTTTTTTCAATTCACACATACTTTAAAATAATTCTTCAAAATGTTTTTTTATATTAAGAGAATTATTTAAAACTTTCCCCATACAATTCCTCTTGATTATGTAACCTATATGTATAAGTCTAAACATGAATACATTATATATGATTTTAACCTATTAAACACTTTGATAAGGCCAAGATAGGACTTATAATAAAAATTACACATCATGACTTGTTCATTTTAATTATCTTGGTCTTTAATCCTTCATTTAGCATCTTGATCCTTATATATCACCATTTTTTTTAATGTTATAGCTTAGGCTTCAAATTATATCTCTTAACATCATTCCTCCAATCCTATCTTTCCAATACAATAACAACAATCAAACTATTAATAGTTTTTGTCATTATCAAAATATAGGTGGAGCCCCCCTTTAGTTCAAAAATCTCCTCCTTTTTAATGATGACAAAAGAATGTTCTATTAGGAAGCATAAAAATCAAATCATTATACAATGCAAACCATTTTACTCTTCCTTAATTTAATATCATGCAATTTCTTCTCTTTTTTGGAATCATTAAAAATTTATCTGAAAATAAGTGCTTTTCAATTCATTTCTAAAAAAAAAAGATTCTTCCAACGCCGCTCAAAATTTTTCAATTCCACTTTGATTTTCTCACCCTTTATATAATAAAAAAAATAACAAAGCAATCACAAGGTCAAACATAATTAAAAATCAAGAATCATCGATATTATCAAAATTCAAAACTCCCCCTAAATTCATGCATTACAAAATAAAAATTTCTAAAATAAAACATTACCAACCTTTTCAACTTTTTATAAAGTGAAAAATAGTATAAGATGAGATCATCAAAATCATCAAAAGTCATTAAAACTCAAAAAAATAAAAATTACCAAAAATTCCCTTAATTTAATGATTTTGTAAGTTCTCATTTTATAAGATAAAAATAATAAATTTCATCATAAGTATTAATTCTTTTCCAAAATAAAAGTAATTAAAATCGTATAATTTTTCCTTCTTTTATAAATTTAAAAAGAGTATAGAAATGCGTGTTTATAAGCATAAAAATAAACAATAAATTTTTAAAGATGATTCAAATGTCATTATTTAAATTTATAAGACACTGATAACATCTAATAGCCCAATATGCAAGATAGATCTAAATGCTTGATGTGTGTGAAGCATACCTAAATTTTAATAAAATAAAAATCCAAGAATATTGTGAAAAAAAAGGTAATACTAAAATACACAAATAGGAAAGTGCACCTATCGTAGTGTAGTATAGCTAGTCTAAGTCCAAATTGTCAATCCACGAGGGCTATGAACTACCAACGACTTCCTATCCTTACTATCTAACTTACTCAATAAATGACTGATTAATGAATTAGAGAAATAAACAAAATAAAAAAAGGCAAACTCAAAGAAATCATAAGAATTAATATGAAATCAAGAAGTTAGGATTTAGATGGTTAATCCCCCTAAGACATATTTGTATTCATCACTCAACCTTAATTTGATAGATAATCTAGATTATCTTAGACCCTAGGTTCCCTAATTTAAATTACACTCTCTCTAATTCCTATTTAATTTGATAAATCAAGAGAAAGTTCTCTTTTTCTCAAATTATCAATTGAATACATTAACAAGTTCACACCTAATCCAGATATCTCATGTAAGCCTATCTTAGGTCCCCATACAAGATGCATCGCTTAATGATTAATCTATTGATACATTTGATTCCTCAATCTAAACACATGAAATCATATAATTGGAATTGAAGTCAAGCTGGTTGATTGTGGCGATTCTGTTAATGAAGTAATCAATGAAGAATGACATGGTTGAATTAGTTAAAGAAGCAAGGTTAGAGCAAAGATATAGGCACTAGTCAATCTAGCAACAACATAAGGCCTAGTTCAAAATCTTCTAGTAACAAAGGTAGTAGAGCCTAAATAGTAGAGAAACCTTCAATATAATGGTAGCAAGCTATCTTTCCTTTCTTAGGTTGGTTTTGCTCCTCATAAGTCCACAGATAAAGCTAAGATCCTGCTTATTCTCAAACTTGGGGGCTCGGTTGATTGGAACTTCTATATACATGTCTTGCATGCAAATTCTAGGGGTCCCAAGTCCTACATTTACCTATTTGTATTAGCATGACAATTAAAATCTAATTACATTAACTCCATAAGTAAATCTAAGACAAATCTAGACATTTAAAGTTATATCAAAGAAATAATGTAATACTACATCTTAGGATTCATAACAAGCTAGATCCCATAAGAAATTTATTTCCTAAACATCATTAAAAAAAATAATCATCAAAAGAGAAGGGATGAAGAAGCTCACGCTCTTGGTTTTTGAGTCTCTTGGTTCCTCTATGATTTTTGTTAGAAAATCTACTCTTGATCTTTAATTTTTTATGTTTAAATTTGATTCTTTCCATTATTTTTGCTCAAATCCTTGTTATGATGGCTTAGAATTTGTTTCTTGATCTTTAGTGATGGCTATAGGTTTCCAAGAGTTAAAAATCTAGTATAAAAGACTTAAAAATTAGGTTAAAAAACGTGAAGGGGCTTAATTGGGTCACATCCATAATTCATAGCCATGGGTCAAGCTGTGACATCTTCTACCTAAAATTCCCAACCAATATTATGGTCATGAGCCTGGGTATGATGCTTACCAAGTTCTACATATTTTGGTCGTGAGCTTGGCTATGATCCTCATTGGCTTTTACACCTTTTAGTCTCTTTACGATACACTCTCATAATTCATCTGCCTAAAATTCATGTCTAGGTTCACAACCATGAACTTGGGCATAGTCCAGTTTCTAAATCTCTTGGTCGTGAGCCTAGTTGTGGCCTTTACTAGGTTTTGCACCTCTCAGTCTTCTGGTGATACACTCTCCTTCATTCGTCCTTTCGCCTTGATATTTGATATGGAACTTCATAACTTGATGCTCTTACTCCTCAAATTAATTCCACATCTCTTTTAACTTTAAATGTGCATTCCACTACTTATCGAAATCTTGTAAAAGCACTAAAAAAACCATCAAAAATAGTATACGTAATATCTTATTCAAGAATTAGCCAATAATGCACACAAATCACTTAAAATTATCCATTAAACACAAGATAATTATCATAAAAACATACCTAAAAGATGTATAATTTGGGTGCCATCAAATATACCCACACTTGAACTGTTGCTTGTTATCAAGTAAAGACTTAAACACTCCACCTAAAACAATCTTAATTAGTAATTGAAACTAATTAAATTCAAACAAAAACCAATCAATGCAATCCATTTAGTGCTCTTTCATGATTAAAATGTTATTATCATGCACAAGCACAAAATTAGTAAATAGTAACCCTCAACTCACAATGTCAAGCATTCAAATTATTCTATATAAATTAGCATAAGAATTGAGTCAAGGATGTTTAAGACAATAACAAAAAACACAAACTGAACTTGGAGTAATTAATTGGACGTCACTTGATTTTAGACACAAGAGCAAACATCTTGTCATAAATGACTCCAAGTTCTTTAACTAAGATACTCCTTTTGGCTTCTTTATATGTCATTTAAATTTTTGATACAAAGGTGAATATTTTATAGTGAACACCCCTAGTTACTTGACTAGATCACTCTCTTAAATGGCTGCTAGTACCAATCATACACTTTAACATTGTTATCAATGTGAAGCTAGTTGAGTGAAGATTTTTTTTCACACTTATTCAAATATCGTATAGTTTTTTTATTTTTAGGAATAAAACTACATCCTATTCTAAATTTATATAACAAATTTTATGAAATGTCCTTAGAAACTTAACACCAAACACAAGGATCATCATATCACATGTAAATCACATAAAAGAAAAAAAAAGGAAAAACAAAAAAACAGGGGTTCAAAATCATTCAAGATCTGATCACTTTTTAACTAAATCAAAAACATCAATTGAATTAAATAATAAAATTAATAATCCACTAATGATCAAGATCATTCTAAGATGAAATATTCAAATCATCACCTCTAAACTTACAACACATCAAGTGTGTGATATATAACAGACTATGTAAGTTCATCTGCCCCCTACCCACACTTAAATTAAATTATCCTCAATTTGAGGGTAACATAAAATAAAGCATACAAAGCCTAAGGTGCAAGAGAACATTACTACCTTGAAGAAAAATGAGTTCACTATGTAGGCATGATTAAGACATTGTATTCCATTGGATATGACTTAAGTATTGTAAAGAGAATAATTAAAGCTTGTTGTCTATTACCTAATTATCAACACTAAAGTACAAGGTTGTCTAAAAGAATAGATCAAGATGTTATTAATAACAAAAAAATGAAATGAAAATACAACTCTAAATTCTACGAATGCAAATGCTTAAAACAAAATATACATGAAAAAATAAAAGCAAAAAGAAAATAAAAATACAAAGAAAATGACAAATTCAAAATTAGCTACCTAGTGATCCATAGCTCGTCTTATCAGTCCTTAACTGGTAGTGGATGGTGGATAATGAAACTATATAAACTATTGCCACCACACCTGTTGTTGCTCCTACCTTTCCTACCACCCTTATTGGTCTTCCTCCCTTCTAGGTTGCTACATTTGTTGAAACTTTGCCCATATGGTTTCAATGGTAGAATAATATTCCCTTATCTCAATGTGTAAAGGACCCACTAGGTACTAAGTTAGTCAAATGGTCTAGTAAAACTGGGTCTGCACTCATAGAAGTTTCAACCTTGGTGTCTTCATCCTCCTCCTCATCATAATCACTATCTTCCATTTCCTCATTTATATATTACTTACCTAGAGAAGGTTGAGCTCTCTTAAGCCTAAAATGCCTCTTTACTCTTATAGATAGGTCTATCATAATCCATACTGAGACATTCAAGGACTCCATATTTATCTTCTTCCTCAGATCCAATGTACTTAAACTTAGGTTTATTTCCAACCTCATATTATAAGAGGATCCACTCAGCGACCCTCTTGTCTTCTTGCTCTGATGGTTAAAGTGAAGAACTAAGGCAACCCCTATATTACACCTCACATCATTAGGCAAGCACCACATGTGAATAAGATCACATAAGTTTACCACCTTGAACTCTTATATCTACCTCTAATAGTGTATGTAATCAAATGATGAATAGTCCTGAGTGTTGAGGTCTTGATCTTGATGCCCTTTATCATACTTACCTAAAAATACTTGTTTCTAATCCTATTCTAAAATTGAGAACATATCTTGAAGTTTAAAAGTCCATCTAGGCATTCCCAGTGGCTAACAGGTGGTTTAGTTTTTCAGTTGGTATCCCCAAGGTTGTGCAAAATTCCCAATAGAACGTGGAAAACTGATATCCTCCTAGTTAAAATTGCACGACATCATCATTCTCTAGCTATGCTAGATACTTCAAGAACTTGAAGGTAACTAGAAACTCACACAAGTGGTTTTGATATCCTAATTGTTTTATTTCTATAAAACATCCCATCCTCCAACCTTTAGATAATAACTAATAGCATCTACTAATACCAAGCTCTCCAAATCTTCACAGACCAAATACCTGTTAGGTTTTACTATAAGATTCTTTAATGCCTAGTATTTTTCTATAGCATTGAAGTTGGTGAATCTATGAGTATATTCTTTAGTTTCAGTACCCCTAGGCCTGACCATGGTTAATAAACTGCCAGTTACGGTTACAAAACTACTGGTTATGGTTTATGAAAATCTATAAACCTTAACCTAACTGCAAGTATATGGTTTAAGTTACAGTTTAAAAACCACCAATTACGGTTTAACCAACGGTTTACTGCTAGTTTAACCATAATCATTGTTTTATTTATTTCAAATTTTTATTTTCAAACTTAAAATTTTGAAATTTGAAATTAAAAAATGTCAAATATAATAAATTGGATAAAAAAATATAAAGTTAAATGAA
>JAOXYD010246741.1:0-30274 GCA_028565735.1 Pinacopodium congolense
CCAGAAGATAATTAATAATTGTCAATGAAAAACATTCAGCCCAAAATCTCATACATACTAGATTGAAACTTGGGATGCCTGTGTTAACAACTTGCAGCAACACTTGATGTTTTCTTTATATCATCTTCAGTCTTCATCCAATGGACGTGAAATTTGGTGAGTAACTTCTTGACACATTGTTCTACCGTCCTGTAAAATGTCATAGCATTTAAACCTTTATAAGTATCCTTACTTCCTTTCTCGAGTCAATTTTATTAATTTTGGAACTCAACTGAGCTTGATCATCAATCTAGTTTCCAAACTTTATACAAACATTAATCAATCCATGCAAAACCAATTCCATTCAATTTTCAACCCAATTCAACATATTTTAATATAAAAAAAACAATACTAATCAAATCTTTATCACATTTTACAGTATAATACAAACTTAACACAATTAATTCATCTAGTTTACCAAATTTCCTTAACATAATAATTTAAACAATTTCATTCACTTTATCTACATACTTAATCAATTCATACAAATTCAATTTACGTAACCTTTATCGAAAACATTATTCCATGACTTACATAGGTCATACAAATTTCCCTGAATTACAAACTTAATTACTTATTCATCACATACACTCCAATGTTAAAGAATCACAACAAACTATACAAACATATTACTAGTAAGACTTTGTCATCATCAAAATAAAGATGGAACCAACCCTTTATTAAAAAATCACCCCCTTTTTAATGATGACAAAACCATGTGATATTAGAAGCTTATAATAAACTATACAACTATATTAATCCACACATACATGCAAATCTTTTGCAAACAAAATAAAGATAAGATTAACACAAAGTTATTAGTATCAAATATACCACTCTCCCCCTTTTTATAATCATAAAAAAGTATAAGTCAAATCACAAAATGATGTAAAACTTAAATACTAGCGACCAATACATATAACATCTAATATTCTCTCCAATTTTTAAAAAATTTGATACCAATAAGTACAAAACATATAAACAGGATAACTTAATCCTCTCCTAAACATATATGCTCCATTTACTCCATTTTCACTCCATATGCTCCCTAATCTTCATAAACCTAAAATTTGGCAAAAAATCTAGTGAGTGAAATGAATGTATGCCTCTAATGGGTAATTGTGCAATATATTATGCCTTAAAACTCATTTAATATAATGATGGGCTCAACATTTTTGTTACGGTCTCATTATGAGTTATTAGTTCAACGATGGTCTACAACATTAGGTTATATGGAATAGTTATAATCCAATGCCTACATAATACCATACTGGTTGTAATGGCCTTTTTATATATGAATATTATGAGCATTGTTAGACATTGTAATGGCTAGTTTTGGTATCTAACTACTATTTTATTTAGTATAATGGTTAGTTTGACAATCCAACAAAATTTTAAGTTTTGGAAGCTTATAAATAGAGATTCTAAGTGTTTTTGAACAAGCTTTATAAGTTTTTACTCAATGTTAAAGCATTAAATGCATTTTGGATAATTTTTGTGAGTTGAAAGAATTTGAAAGAAGGAGTAAGGTTTTTAAGTTTGCATATATCGATTCATTGGGCCCTTTTGAGTATAATAAATATCAAGTGAGGAAGGGTTACTCATTACCCTTAAAAGTAAGATATTTTTTTAGCTACCCTTCACCCTTGAAGGAAGTTTATTGCGGGTTTCTCTTTGAAGAGGATGGTAAGAGTTTGTCTTCACCTTAAGCAGATTGTTTCGTGGTGAAATTTCTAAGTGGGATCTTGGAGCGTTAACAAAGGCAAAGGGTTATTTTGCCTAACCACCATAAAAATATATTTGCACTCTCTTCCATGCACTATTTTGTTTAAATATTATCATGATTTTTATTTCATCAATTAAATTTGAATCATTGTTTATGTTGGCATCATAATCATTATTTAGGTTCAGTTTTGGCTTAAGGATTGCAAAGAATAGAAAATTGGTTTAGATTGCTTAAATTTAGATATTTCTTGACACCTAAATAGGTGCTTGTTAATGCTTATAAAAACTCAACTCGTTTTATGCTAAATACCACAAGTGCACGAGTCATAACTTGTAGTGTAAGTGAATGTCATCCTACAAGGATTGTATTTAGTTATCACTTAATTTAAGTTAAACTTTATTTAAGGAACAATTTCAAGCAACAATAACTAAAGAATATATTAAAGTTAAGTAAATTGGCAAAAACAATTAAAAGAACAAAGTGTAGGAATTTGATAATTTGAAGGTTTAAGACTATGAATTACTTCTATCCCTATTTTGTTTCCCTCTTAGCTTATTTATTCAATTATATTTGACCCGAAATTTCTGAAAGTTTAGTTTCCTTCTCTAAAAGCGTAACAAGTTTTCTCTAGTTGGAACAAGATAGAATTAGTCTTGCAATCTCTCAATCTACAAAAACTTTCCTAAATATTAAGCATGATATGAAGCAATCATATAGGTAATAATCAAATAGTTAAAATCTCTCTTTAACTATTTGAAAACCTAATTTTTATATGTCTATTGGGTGTAAACTCTCGTTGTACTTCCCAAGATAAATTCCTTGGCTCAATCTCTTAATCTATTACTAAATATAGGCATAATAAATATCACAAACATTTATTCATCAAATAAATAAGCAAGAGCTTCGCAAAATAGTTCAAGAATAATCACTAAAATGATTTCAGCCACTCAGGGCAACAATAAATCTAACACCCAACATATTTTCCACACAAAGAGGTAGAAAAGATAGAAAAGAATAAAGTAAATAAAGCTTAGAACTCTTCTTTTCACTACCTGTATGTTGGAAGTGATTCTTAATTTTTTCCATGGTGGATCCTCTTATACTCTTTTAAGTAGCAACGAAAACCTCTTCCTCTCCTCCTTTGGTGTGCCCTTAGCCAATGATTGCAGGCTCCTAGGGTTTTTAACCTTTAAACATGTCCAAAAGGGGCTCCTAGGTTATAACATCACATGTTTGACTCATTAATAGGTTATTTCCACTGTCACCCTCATGACAGTGCACGAGGGTGACATAAAATGGGCAAAACTCTCTGTCACGATTGTGAAAATTTGTCATCCTCGTGACAAGTCTGTTTTCCATCTAGCATGCATCTAATAGATTCAAACCGATTCAAAGCAAGTTTTAGAGATAATCACCTAGAGGAGTATCACATACACAAATGAATGAAATGACTTTATAATAGAGTCATTTAGGCTTAATTCCTCATAAAGGTTCAAATGAAAATCCACCATGCTTTCATATATTACCTAGTCACTCAAGTATCAATTTCAAACTACATTTATGCAACTAACCACTTTAATCAGTCAGCATGGTTTACCTTCTATTTAAGCAGCCTAATTTGAATTTAAACACACACGTAATCTCATTCCAACTGTAATGATAGAATTTCATGGTCCAACACTCATTACAAAGATTCAAGTGCAAGGAAATTGACATTCTTAAAACCAACATCCCAATATACATTTTAGATGACATTCGAAATGCAAACATGAACACTTTAACAACCTCCCCACACTTAAAGGACACATCCTCAATGTGTGAAGAGAACCTTGAAAACAAGAAACATAAATATTAAAACCAAAAAACAAACCAACCATAGTACAAAAAACACAAAATAAAACAAGTAAACAAAAGAAATGAACAACACATAAATAGAGGGCAAGAAAGTTATAAAGAGGATGGTGGTGATGGCATTGGGGATGAAAATTGGACCTGTTGGATTTAAAGGATTTGAGGACCTTCTTGGTAAGGTAGTGTTTTTGGCGAGCAACCCTTTCCAACTTTTCATCCCCTTGATTAAGTCGAAACATCATTTTACAGTTATTAGTTTCCACAACATTGATCACCCATTGCAATCCTCATGCCTCAAATTCCTCACTCTATGTATCATCGAATTTGGGGGTAGCCATGGAACTAAAAACTCCTTAAGTGAACTTGTGCTTAACATTAGTACAATAATGAGGATTCGTGAGGTCTATATTATTATACTCCAGAATATCCGAACATCTCAAGTATGGGTCATGAAAATACTCACATGGAATTTCAATCAACCCAGTGATATCAATTGAAAAATGATAGGCTAAAGAAGTAGAAAGATACCCTATACCCAAATAATTTCCCCTTTTATCCATAGATTGCATTAGAGCTTGAAAAAAAAAGGAAATAAACGCAAAGCTTAATCTTTTCATCGGTACACCATAGCAAAAATAATTTTCTAATACAACATGTATTGCTTTAACTATTGGAAAACACAGCATAACATATGAATTTATGCAAAAGAAAATGTTCTTTGCTAAGAATGTAAGCATTTGAACCATTATGGGGGTTAAAATTAGGTCATTCAATTAAGTATTTCAAATAAACTAATATTCAAAAATCTTGGTGGGTGTCTTCCACCTGTCCTTTGTGAAAACCAAATATTTTATTCATCACTTCTTTATTCAATTTATGAGCTTGACCTCTTAGCCCAAACAAAAATACATTTGGTTTCTTTGATTCATAATGAAATGATGTGAAAAATTCAAGTGTAATCTCTTGATAGATAAGATAATCCATTTGCACAAAAGTTTACTAACCACATTTCCTACTCAATTTCAATACTTTTTCCTTAAGCCTTATCTCTTCCAATAGATTAAAATTAAAGTACCTAAGTGCACGGATAGTTCTATTCTTGTGGAGCTATAATGCTTTCCTTCTTCATTAAAGAAAATGGGGAATGGACCTTCGTAGTCTGCAAAGATATCTCTTACTCCTCGTCCTCCCACTTCGGCTTGGATTGTAGTGATGGATTTCCTTATAATAGACTTCATTCCCGGAGGCATGATGACCAAATACCTGAAAAATCATAAATACAAAGGTTATAAGAGTCAAGAGAGAAGCAATAATCAATCTAGCGAGAAGGAGATGTGAGAATGAGCCAAGAATGGAAAAGAAAATGAAACCACATAAATCTAGAAATTTTCATGGAAAACTCATGCAAATGTAAAGGATTTGATGAAAAATGATGGAAAATAGGCAAGGAAGCTTAGAAAGACGCTAACGGTGCCAAAAATAGGTAGAGAGAGGAGTGATATAAGGAAAGAAATGAAGAAGATGAAGGGAGTTAAGGATTCAAGAGAGGAGAACCCGACCAACCAATAACACCTATCACAATCTTGACAGAGAACTTATGTTATGTTCTATCACCCTTATGAAAAATCAAGAGAGTGACAAGGGTTTTCTTCTATTATGGCCAAAACTTGCATAAAATGACCTCCCGCTTGATTTTAAATCACTCCAAACCTTCAAATTCATGAATTAACATCAAAATCAACCTAGGAAGATCAATCAAACTCAAGAAAACATCAATCAAACAAAAGAAAAGATTAGATTAAAATAACAGAAAACTTAAAAATGGAGAAGAAACACATCGAACAACCTAAAAACTAATTTAAGATCATAAGCTTGACCAAACTCAAAATAAGTCATGAAAGAGTCAAGGAAAGGAAAGAACTTCCCTTTCATGTGAGAGAACAACCCCAAGGTAAAGCTTTCCATGATGCTTAATAGCTTTGAACGTTCTTCTCTTTGCGACTTTGCTCTCGTGTTTGTAAACATGAATAATTTTAGATGGTTCTCTCCCCCCAGAATTGAGTTTACATGGAAATAATTTTAACCATACTTTAATGCTCTTCTTTCTTACCTTAGCAACCCTTTTCTCTTGTTTTAAAGTTAATTTGATAGAAATAACCATGGTTAGTGTTTTTCCTTACAAAATAAAGTGCATCCTAAGTGTGGAAGTAAGGATTATAACTTAAGCACGATTGGATTTACTAAATAGAATAAAATAGGGACATTAGATTTTCCTAAAGGTTCTTGTTCTAACTTCTTACCTAATACCTCCTCCTCCTTATTTTGTTTAGCATCTTTGAAACCTACCTCTTCCTCATCCTTCACCTCTTGCTTCATTCCACACACATCAACTACCTCAGTTTTCATACAAGCACCCCATTTTACTAAATTTCTCAACATCTTACCCATGTTAAATACTACTTACTCATCACTAATTCAAAAGACTAATTTTCTACCATTAAGATCAATCAACACCCTTCTTGTATTCAAGAATTTTCTACCAAGGATCAAAGGGAAACTCCTATCCTCTTTAAAATTTAGAACCACAAAACCTACTAGAATGAAAAGTTTATCCACCTTCACTGAAACATCTTCCACCAATCTGAATAGCTTCCTTATTGTTAAATTCGATAATTAGATGAGCATGGAAGTTGGTTTCACCTCACCTAGCCCAAATTTCTTGAAAATAGATAAAGACATCAAGTTAATACTTGCACCTAAATCACACAAACATTTAGAAAACTATAAGTTACCAATAACACAAGGTATAGTGAAAACTCCTTAGGTATTGTAACTTGGAGGGCATGTAGCTAGTGCCACCGTTTGGTTGTCTTCCCAAGCACACTTGTTGGTCAGGATATCCTTTAAAATCTTAGTGTACTTAAGCATATTCTGTAATGATTCCACGAATGATAATTCCTTCAATTTCTTAAAGAACTTGGAGGCTTGTACATTCATTGAATCCTACTGGAGCCTTTGTGGGTAGGGGATTTTTGACTTACACAGAGGTGGTAGGCCGTAGGCCTTCTCATCTTCTTTTTCTTTTGCCTATTCTTGCACTTTCTCTTTATCCTCATCTTTCCCTTGGCTCTCTCCTTTGACACTCTATCCTTTCTCCATTGGATGTTCTAGTTATTTTCCAATTATACCTTTGATAGCCTTCAACTGTTCTCTTAGATTCACCTCTGTATTGCTCAAAAGGCTTTCTGCACTCCTAGATGACAAAGTATTAGTAAGTTGCCCCACTTTAACTTCTAAGTTGTGGATGGAGGAGGCATGATTCTTCATTATTTGATCAAATTTTTTCCTTCACCCACTTTTGGCTCTCTTTTTGGTTCGCAAATTTTGAACCCAAAACGTCTATGAGCTTATCCATATTGCTCTCTAAGATTCCTTATTTATCTTATAGAAAACCCAATAGGCCTTGAAATATCATGGGGTTCCCTACATTATTATAATTCTAAGAAAAAGTTTGGTGGTTTTTCCACCCCTAGATTATAGGTATTGACATAGGCATTATTAACTCTTTACTACCCTCTAATATAATTTACTTGTTCAACTCCATTCATCTCCATCATGAAGCAGTTGGCATTGACATGATCGTCTTGTCCACATAAGTCACACTAGAGTTACATTTCCATCACCAAAGATAAGGAAGCTCTTTACATGTTACTCAATTGCTTGGTAAGAGCCAAGCTTTATGCTTGAAGGGCTGTCACCAGGTCAATTAGAGTCATACCTTTTGCTTTTTAGATCCTTGCCTACCTCTCTCATTCGACCTTAGGCAACTGTTGTTCGCCATCTCCTCTAAATGATCATAAGTTGCACCAAATGTTTTTCTTATAAAAGAAACTCTAGCCTCTGCATCTATGATTCCTCTTGTGGTTTGAGTCACTCATTTGTAAAAGGTTTGTAAAAGGAACTCCCTTGGAAGGTTATAGTGAAGAAAACTCTTATGCAACTTTGTAAAATGCTCACATACCTCATATAATGAATTCCCATCACATTGTTGAAAGTTTATGATCTCCTTGATGATTCTTATTGTCTTCATGAATGGTAAGTACTTGGCTAAGAATGCTTGTGTAAGTTGCTCCCAAGTTGTAATGTTCTTGGGATTAAGAGAATTCCACCACACCTTAGCCCTATCCTTCAAAGTGAATAGAAAATTTTTTATCTTAGTTACATCCTCTAATAATCCATTGTACCTAAAAGTGTAAAAAATCTCCAAGAAATTTGCTAGATTTGCATTGGGGTCCTTATATGTCAAACTATGAAACTACATACTTTATTGGAGCATGTTCTGCAAAGATGGCTTAATCTTAAAGTTGTTTGCTTGAACTAGAGGCCTTGTGATCCCTTGTTGGTCAGCATTAAACCCCAGCGTCATGAAATCCATGAGTATCTTTTTACGACATCATTCTCTGCCTTCTTCTGCCATATTTGTTTGAATCATTTCTTCACACTGAACCCCTCTTAACTCTCACTCATGCCTTGTGATATCATAAAGTTCTTCCTCACTTCGCTTGTCAAACCGTCATGTTCTCCTTGTGTTCATACACCTATAAACACCTAAACTAAACAAGATGCTAAAATAGCAATCACCAGCAATGAGGCCAAAAACTTATTACTGCTTATAAAAACTTAACTCGTTTTACTCTAAATACCGCAAGTGCGTGGGTCATAACTTGTAGTATAAGCATATTTCATCCACAAGGATTGTATTGAGTCACCACTTAATTTAAGTTAAATATTTTTTAAGGAACAATTTCAAGAAATAATAACAGCAAAATAAATTAAAGTTAACTGAACTAGCAATAACATTCAAAGGAACAAAGTGTAGGAATTTTGTAAAATCAAGGTTTAAGACTAGGAACTACTATTATCCCTACTTTGTTTCCCTCTTAACTTATTTCTCCAATTATTTTTAACCCAAGATTTCCTAAACTTTAGTTACCCTCTCTAAAGGTGTGACAAGTTTTCCCTAGTTGAAATAGGATAGAATCAATCTTGCAATCTCTCAATTTACAAAACCTTTCGTAAATATTAAATCAGATATAAAGCAATCCTATAAATAATCAAATAGATAAGATCTCCCTTCAACCATTTGAAAACCTGATGTTCATAGGTCTATTAGATGCCAACTCTCATTATACAGCCCATCATAATTTTGCTAACTCAGTCTTTCAATTTATTGCAAGGTATAAACACAATAAACACCAAAAACATTCATTAATTAAATTAATAAGTAAGAGTTTCATGAAATAATTCAAGAGTAATCCCTAAAATGAGTTCATCCACTTATGGCAACAATAAATCCAACACCCAACATATTTTCCATACAAAGAAGAAGAAAAGATAGAAAAGAATCAACTAGATAAAGCTTAAAACTCTTCTCTTCACTCCCTCTATAATGGAAAATTTTGGAAGTTGGCAATTTCTAATGTTTTCTAAGGTGGATCCTCTTTTTCTCTTTTGGGCAACTACCAAAACGTCTTCCTTTCCTCCTTTAGTATGTCCTTGGCTAATGATTGGAGGCTCACAGGATCTCCAACCTTTAAATATGCCCAAAAGGGGCTCCTAGGTCATAAAATCTTGTGTTTGACTTGTCAACAGTATAACTTTGTTGCCACACTCGTGCCAGTGCACGAGGGTGATAGAAAAGAGATAAAACTCTCTGCCACGATCGTGACAATCTATCATCCTCGTGACATGCTGGTTTTCCAAATTTCTATACTCTTCACTCTTTTGGAATAACGTCTTCTCTGGATCTTTGATTGACTTGAAATTCAAATTATACGTTCTTCACATGTTGATCTTACTCCCCATAAAATTTCATAACTATATAAGCTCTACAATTCCTTCTAATGTATCTTCAAAGTCACCTGAATCAACTATACTATTGAATTTTGCTACCTACATAACCAACCAACAAAGTGCGTTAATACATCCCCAAATAAGCGTAAATGCTCCCTCAAACCCTAATAATATGAATAAATAATTAAAGATCTAAAAGATAATGAAACAGTTGCAAAAGATCAAACTAACTATGGTTAAACCGCATAAACAATGCTTAAAACCCCTAAAAATAACCTAAAATCACATTCTAAAAACACACTTAACAGTGTCATATTAGAGCTAACACATGGTATCAAAACTAGACTCACTTAGTGCTTAAATTTCTAATAAAATTGATGAGTAAATATTTATATGGCATACTTAAAATTTTCATATTGTCAAAAGGGGAAAGATGTAAGTGAGACATTATCTTCTTATGATAGTGATGTTTATATTAGAAATTTTGGATGAGATTTTCCTTTATAAGTGAGATTAAGATTTTTAAGAAATTATTTCTAATGGTCCTATCATTCCCATCAAAGTTATAGATGGTCAAAGAATACCTAATAAGAAAAATAATGGGATGATTATGAAAAAAAAATTAGTTTTTCTAATGAACAATTCCGTGCATTTTTTTTCATTAAATAAATGTGTGTTTGATAAAGTTTCTTTACGCAATTCAGGTAATGAAATTAGATGTAGATTGGCAGCTAATTCTAAAGACACTATTGAAGATAAAGAAGAGGAGAATAAGAACTTAAAAGAATAACTAACTCTCATATATTTTATAGCTAATGAGGAGGATAAGGCACTCTCTAACTCAAATGCTTTTAATGATGATGAATAAGATCATGGGGATAGTGATAATCGTCCTCTATATGATGAATTAGTTAAATTTTTAGAGATTATGAGTGTGAAAAGGAAGAAAATTTATTCCAAACTTAGGAAAACTTTGAAATTGTTGAATGAATGCAGGTTAGAAAAATCATAGTTTGAAAAATGAATTGCATGATATGGTAGAATCTAGGAGTGTTAAAGTTTCAAATAATAATGATAAAGATAAATTATTACATGACAATGAGGCATTAAAGAAGGAGATTAGTGGACTCAAAGAATCATTTCCAAAATTCACTTAAAGGATTGAAAAATTAGCAAACATGCTAGGATCCCTAAGGGCATCCAATGATAAACATGGCTTAAGATTCACTCAAATGTGTGTTTCTACTAATCCCATAACTATTCTTTTTAAGGGAAGAAAATTTAGAAGAAGAGCATGTTCCTAAGACCTCAATTTAAATATAGTATCTTCATATATATCACATCATCATACATTTATGTATGGATACCAAAAACAAATACCAGGACAAATTTGAAATAAAATAAAAACTGGCAAAATTTTTATAGAAATGCATAATCCTAAGGTATGACGCATTTAGGTCTTATGTAAGGCTATACATGATATTTTTATGGTGATTTTAGGCATGTTGGATACTTTTGTTTTTCCATACAAAGAAATTTAGGGAAAACATTAAAAATTTTGATTGAGAAAGGAATAAGAGCTAACCCCTAAGGACCTAAGCTTATATGGATACCTAGAACACATTAATTCTTTTATACTATAGGTCAATATCAATTAGTATCCAATTATTATTAAGCACGGAAGCAGCAGATAGTATCTTTAAAAACATAGTGGAATGGAAAATTCACTAAGAAGCCCTCACTTTAACCAAACTAGAAAAAACTTTTTAAAACAAAATGAGGAGTAGAAAATATGATACCAACGATGATACAAAAGGGAGGGACAAATTTACTTTAAATTGATAACATTTTAGAGTGTCGATTTGCTTTGGCAATACAATTTTTAAGTATATAGTTTATTTTAAAAAATTGATGATCACATAATTTTTTAGTTTAAAGAATGGATGTATATGTTTAGGAATAATCATTAGGTGATTAAGATAGAATGATTTTTGAAATTAATATCTTTTTTGTAATTGGTATGATTGTTTTAGTACATGATTATGAAATTCTTCTTTATAAGTATTTCTCTCTTATGTGATTAAGTTTTTCACAATTCATAATTTTATATGAAGTACATCATTTGGAATTTTTTCTATTTTTTTAGGTGAATCTAGAAAAGTTTAGTGATATTAGGTGTTTTGCATGGGTTAATCATCATTTGAATGTTTTTTGTGTTATTTGAATATTGTTTATGCTAGTTGGTTTATATTTTATTACCCTATAATGCATTGATGCATAAATTTAGGTACAATATAATTTATTTTAATGCATTAATAAGAAGGAGAGAGATTAACATGTTGAAAATATATGGTGCTTATATTTCCTCCATGACATATTTTTTTATTATGATAATATTGCAAAAATTGAGTAGGAGAGAATAGCTTTGTTTAACATTTTGTATTCATTAAAGAAGATAGGTTTTACAAGACTGATAGATTTGGGAATTTTTTATGTTAAATTTCATTGAATTTTTTTAAAAATTGAGTATAGTCTTTGACATTTGTTACATTGATCTTATTAACATATGGTATCATGTATTGAAAAACATGTGCTATGATTTCTTTAATAACAGTTAGCTTTATCAAAATTTTAAAATACTTTTACTAATACATTTGGTATCATAAAACTAATAATTGGTACTTGTTTTATTGATAAGTGGTTCCAAAAAGTGAGGTAGTTAACAACTAGTTATTAGTTTCTTAAAATATATTTTTACTAACAATTACTATTAACATATGGTATCTTTTCAATTCTTTTTAACAACATCAAGGACTGGGGGGATATTGGTTATATTAATTGGTTTCAAGTGTTCGATATTAAGGATTGATAGGTGATATTAAAATTTGATATTTCAGGATCCACATATTAATAGGGTAATATGATTTGCTTTATTTTTTAGTTTTGTATTTTATGTCCCCTTAATATAATGTTTTTTTTCATCATCAAACAGGGAGAGATTATGAACCTAAGGAAGGTTTCATCCTATAGTTTTGATGTTGAAAAAACGTACTTATTACTAGTTTTTTTAGTTTTTGATATCTTGAAAAGATAGTATTAATACATAAGATGCAAAAACACATGGTGGAGCCCAATGAGGTAGTGATTCATGAATAAAAGGAGAATAGTGAAGTGATCATTGAAGTGAAGGTCAAAAATAGAAGATCAAGATTAAATAGGTTTAGACTTCTATTTTTAGTTGTAAATCTTGTCCTAATTTTTTTAAAATGCTTTAAGGGCTCAACAATTGCATAATGATTTAAATTTAGGATTTTTATTTACAATGTTTGCAATTTATTTAATATTATATATATATTTATTTTATTTTTTATATTATATAATTTTATATTATTTTTTAATTATTTATTATTATATATTTATTAGTATATATTATATATTATATATTTAATTTATATCACATACATATTAAGCCTTTTGCATAGAGTGCCTTATAATAAAGAGGAAAATTGGTGAAAGGTTTTAAAGATAATCCTCTTGATGTGTCAAAGTATGTTGAATAAATTTTTTAGTGTGTTAAAGTCAAGTTTTACGAGAAAATTAGTTTTAGGAAAGTTTAGATCTCTTGATATATCAAAATAATTTTGGAAAAGTGCTTAAGTTTGTTTGAGTATGTTTGAATATGGTTAATTTAAAGGTTGATAAGAATAATGTTATTCAAAGCTTTAGAAAAACTTTCAAAATGTTTTTAATTTTTTAAATGGTTTCAAAGCACTTAAACTTCTAAAAACTAAGATAGATTATATGTTTGAACATAGTTGAAATGTCTTGATATTTAAATTAATTTTGGGATGATTTGAAACTTTTGTGAGTTGGTTTTAAAGTGAAAAGAATGATTTTGGAATGTTGAAAAATTGTTCAAAATTGAGCTTGAAATGAAAAGTTTCAAATCAGTTCATTAATAAAGAAATGTTTTGTTTTTATATCACTTGAGGAATCTTGAAGTCAAAAATTACTTTAGAGAACATTTTTAAACTTGATTGATTTAAGTTTGGGGTATTTGGAAGTTTTTAGAATTTTTTTAGTTAGGTTTTAAATATTTCAATAGTAACTCAATGGTACACCAAAAAGAAGGATTAAATATTTTCATTGTGGTCTTATTGTTTTTTTATAGTTCAAAGGTGGTATACAATGGCGAGTTTCACAACATCATTGCAATCTGATGTCTACATAGTGTCATAATGATGGGGATAATGATGCCATTGTAATGGCTAGTTTTTGGTATCTAATGGCTATTTTAATTAGAGTAATGATCAATTTGATAATTCAATGGCATTTAGAGTATAGTACACTTATAAATAAATATTTTAAGTGATTAAGAAAAAGTTTTATGAGTTTTTTGGTGAATTTTAAAGCATTGAACGAGTTTTGGATTGGTTATGTGAGTTGAATGATTTTAGGAGAAATAGTTGGGATTTTAAGGAGTTAGGATTTCAAGTTTGCATACCGTGATTCATTGAGCCTTTTTTGGTATTGTGAGTTTCAATCGAGATATTTCAGTTAAAGTTTTTGGTACTGGGGCTTGAGTTGGCGGTGTTGCTTATTGATATAAGAATTATTTAAGGAAGGGTCACGCTTCACCATGAAAAGTTAGATTTTTTAGGTTCCTCCTTACCTTTGAAAGAATATTATTATGGGTTTGTCTTCACCCATTTGAAGAATTTTAAAGGTGTCTCTTTAGCCTAAGAATATTGTTTTCATAGTGAAATCTCCAAATGGGAACTTGAAAAGTAGATGTAGGAGAAGGGTTGTTTTGCTGAACCACTAAAAAAATCAATTTCCACCCTTTCTTCCCTATTTTTTTGTTTACACAATTTTGTGATTGTTATTTAATTGCTTAAATTTGAATCATTGATTATATCAAGGTCATGATCATCATTTCGTGAAATTGTGGTTTAAAAATTTTATACACCATAAATCAATTTATGTGGCAAAAATTTTAAAATTTTTGACACCTATTTCACCTTGTTGTCTTAACCCCTTGCCATATTAAGACTAATGATTATTTATATTGGAAACTAAAGAAAAAGATTCTTATAAGTTAAAAATGTAGATTGTAGGAAATTGTTTCAAATAGACCTCAAATACCCACTCAATTTGTAGATGACCAAAAGATACCTAGGATAAAGAAAAAAAAGATAGTAATGATAAAAATTTAGTATCATTAAATAGTAAGGCTATACATATCTTATTTTATACTTGCTTGCATGTAATGTACCTGAGTTTTAATAAAAATATTTAAGAAACACGCAACAATGCCATAACAAACAAATAGGTAAGTGTATCTATCGACTGTAATACAGTTAAAGTAAATACTGGTCGAATTCATAAGGACTACTATTACTAGTGAATCCCTATAGATTGTACCTAGCCTATCAAATTGTAAGATGATTGACCGATTTAATATTGAAAAAAAAACTTGAATGGAAATTGCCTAAGCAAACTAAAAAAAAACTCAATGATGAAGCTAAGATTCAAGTAATTAATCTGTCTAGGTTGTGTTCATATTCATTATTATCTTTATTTATCTCGTTTTCTAGATTTATTAGACCTTAGATTCCCTAAGATAAATCACAATCCATTTAGAGTTATTCAATCCCATTCAATTCTATAAATCAGCTAAAAATTCTTTCTATCCTAACCTATTGATTAAATGCATTGTTTCATTCTAGAGAACCTATTATTTAGGCCAAGCTCAAACCTAACCCAGACATCTTATGTAAGCCTATCTCGAGGTTGCCTTTTAATGTACATCATTCATAAAATGATCTAAACCATATAATGATTTCTCAATCAACCATACATAATCAAAGCATTGAAATGGATGTTTACAATCACATAACATTCAATAAACAATGTCATTAATATCCATAAATAATTATAACATCAAATATCGAAATCAAAAATTAAATCAAAAATTAAAAAAAAACATCATCTTATCCTAATAAAATATTAGTCCCTTAGCATTGTATAATTCATAAAACAATCAACAAAAATAATGAAAAATAATAGCTCGTGATGAATTATTCTAGATCCTTGACTCTTTCATGGTTATTAATGTGAATTCCTATCCTTGATCTTTGATTTCTTGCATTTGGGGCATGCTTCTCCTTCAAGATTGTGTGGAACCTTTTTTGAGATGGCTTAAGGCTTGATTCTCCTTCGGTTATGGCTAATTGAAGAGTTTAGAGGCAAGAGAATTCCTCAAAATAGCCTTATAAAGGTTATTTATGTAAGGGGTCCTACCAGGCTCAAGACCTTCTAGCCTAATCTCATGGCGTGAGGTTCCTCGTATGTCCCCCAACTTTGCCTTATTTTAGTGCTTTAGGCCTAATTCCTTCCCTACTTATACAATGGTCATAAAATTTGATATTGAGGTTCCTAACTTGATGAACTTGTTGCTCCCATATTTTTCTTTGCTTTTCAAAGTCCCACAAAATGTGATCAAACATAGAAAACATCTAAGGAACATCTCATTCAAAGCATTCAACTCATTATTAATAAAAATCGCATGGATTTCATTTAAAACTCAATCAAATAAGTATAAAATCCTGCCAAAATATGTATGAATGAGGAGTTATCAAATACCACCGAACTGAAGCTATTGCTTTTCATCAAACAATGACTTAAATGTTTGCTTAAAGAACATCGATCAAGGGTTGAGAATTAATTGAGCATAAACAAAATTCAATTAGTGCTTTTGGTTTATTTTACAAATCACAATCCTTTGATGACAAAAACTTTATTAATAAACATATAATCATATAGTTAGTAACAGGGCCTCCTTTAATGTACAATAACAAATATCTATGAAGTTTCATGTGGATCATCATGCAAACTTGTTCAAAGAGATCATCATTAATGCAAACTACAACTTAATTTTTAATTTGGAGCAATTTTTAGGTTTCACCTTGTATTTTGACATGAGGGAAAACATTTTAAGCTAACTGGAAATTTTGCATTATGCAATACTCTATATGCAATAACATTGGAAATTTTACATTAAACAAAAAAGATGCCCAAAATCAAATGGATTTCGCATAAAACAAAAAGAAGAAAAGAAAATTTTTAGGTCAAAATCAATTGAGAACGGTTTAATGCTCACATAATCAAAAATGTTGATCAAATTAAAACACCACAATTAGTAATCAACTCTCAATTTTAACAAATTAAGATGGGATATTTAAGTCATTACTATTTAACTCTAACAAATTTAATATGGTAATCTATTGTAGATCATGTCATATTCAAATCCTCCTCCCTATAGTGCACACACACATACACGCACACTGACACAAACACTTAAACCAAATTATCCTTAATTTGGAGGATCTACAACAACAAAAGTGCACGAGAAATAATAAAGGGAAAGGATAATGAAACCCCTAGAATAATGAAGTACACGTTGAAGCATGATAATGGGGGCTTGAATTGTTATCCATGTGGTAGAATGTTGAAGATCTAAAGCTTGTGATTGAAACCTGAAGAGCAACACTAAAGCAAAAGCTATTTGAAATATTGGACCAAGATAAGATAAAAGAAAAACAAAGAAATTAATTCTTACAAATCAACTAACTATTTTAAAATGAAAATAAGAACAAAGGAAATAAAAACAAACCAAATTGCTTATGATCCATGGCTTACATCAATCTGCAACTGGTAGTGGCAGTGATGGAGCATAAAACTACATGTACTGCTTCCACCATGCTTATTGTTGGTGGTTCTATCTCTCTTAATAGATCCTCTAATCATCTTACCTTTGTTATTGTTGCTCCTATAATCTTGCCAATTACTACTGTTGAAACTTAACCTGCTTAGTACCGTTTTTTTCTTGATAGTTTCTCATCCCAAGGTATAAGACCTTTACCTGGGCACTAAACTAATCAAAATTTATTATAGCAGATAACATAGTGCTTAATAAGTTCTAGGTCTAGTATCATTAGCACCTCTTTATCTAATTCATCACTATTTTCTAGTTCTTCACTTATGTCCCTTTCACTTGATGCAAGTTTGGGTCTCTTAACCAAGAGGCACCATTGTGCTCTTATAGCTAACCCCATTCAAGCCTATGTTGAAGTGTCTTAGGGCGCCATATTGATCACCTCTCGAAAATTGCCTCTACTCAACCTTATCCCTAAATATTTGGCTAACCATGTGACATATAAGAGCCGGTTAGATTGCCCTTTGATTTTTTGCTTTGGAAACTAAAATGAAAGGTTAGAGCACCTCCAATGTTGGACTCTAAGTCATTGATAATGCACCATAAGGGAATGAGCTCATGCACTTGCATTGTCTCAAAGCTCTCCTAAGTTCCTCCCATGGTGTGCTTGATTAATCCATGAATGACCTAAAAAGTTGGGAGATAATCTTGGTACTCTTCATTAAATTGGGCCTAAATTTACCTTCACCAATCCTTATCAAGGTCAGCATCTTAAGTTGGGGTTGAGAATTCTAATATGGTGTACTATGTTTCTTATTCATCCATTAGCTTACCCAGACTATATTTCAAATGTAGAAGAAAAGTCCCTAATGGATAAAGAAATTTCCCTCCATTTAAGTTGAAATTTAACTGCATTATCTTTTTTGATCACCACTAAGTACTTATTAAATTCAAATGTGAGCAAGAACTCACAAAACATGCTTTTATAACTAGGCTTCTAAACTTCTAAAATGCTCTCACAACCTCAAATAGTATATGACAAATTTGTTATGCCCAAGCTCTCCATCTCATCAAATTTCAAGTACTTGGTTGGTTTGACTTTCAATTGTAGCAATGTATTAAACTTTTTATTGATCATGAGGCTTTGAAAGTGAATACATAAGGTCTCACTATCACTACTTCAAATAGGAGGACCTATTATGGTGAGGCTTCTTTACCCTTTCCATTCTAGGCATGATTCCTGTGGAGATGCTAAAATAATCGTTAATTCCAATAGTCGTGTCAATTAATAAGAAGTCATAAACCACAACATGTAAATTCGTCATCATGCTTACGTATTAACTATAAAAGCTCTATATACTTAAGCATATAATTTGTTCTATCAATATGAAGTATATGATTGATATATTAAAAGTGCCAATTAATATGTAAGAGGGTAATGAATCCCTATACAATACAAATGTGTAGGTTCTTTAAAGCAAAAAGGATGCAATGAACCCAAAACAAGGTGTGAATCATTCTATACTATCTCTAACCTAATATATTTCAAATTCATATATTCATCTTGCTATAGGACAAGCTTTATGCAAGATGCTTCCAAATCATAGTTTGTAGGAGATTAATTATAAGAAAGTGGGTTATAAAATGCATAAATCACTTCTAAATCATAATAAGGATACAAGAGTAAGAAAATTACAATTAGGTAATAAAAATTGATTCTAAATTCATAATATACAAAACCCATATAAAAAATCATTCAAATCAACATAAAATTGAATATGTAATGTGAAATAAAGGTTATTCGATATACAAGAGCTTCTTTATAAAACTTTTTACATCCAAAAAATGCGTTAATCGACTCCGCACCACATGTAAATAAAGATTCCTCAATTGGGTCATTTGGCTCCACTTCTAGACTGTTGGTAGCACTTTCTTTCTCAGATGAGACATTTAATCCATACATCAGTCCTATCTTCATCACCAAGTTGTGGGCGGATGCTGTAAGGCACTCAATGCGAGCATTCATATCTACAAGTTAGGCAACACACATAAATACAAATTTATAGAAAAATTTCTCCAATCTTGACTCCTCATCTTCTTGAAATGATTGCTTCATTTGTGGGGTCAAGTTAGAGATGGTTGCCTCTACAGCTTCGACTCGAGCTTCTGATGTGACTATGGCCTTCTCCAGGATATTGGTTGACCTTGATTCCTCTAATCTAGAGATGGCCCTTGTCAATAACTTGCTCAATCTTGACTCTTTTTCCTGCTGTTGATAATAAATTTGATGAGGTGGCTTAAAGTAAGCCTAATCACTTCAAGAAGATCTTGGATGATGGCATCATAATATCTGTAGGGGTTGCTCTCTTATTGCTCATAAGACATCAACTCAGCTCTTCCTCCTTCGACCGAGCACACGACAAAAATGTTATGTGCCACTAGTAGTCAATATAGTCTTGCATATCCACATCGGCACCTATCTGTGATCACAAAAATAATGATATGCATCACCAAATCTCAACGCACAGGAAACAAAGGAAACCCTCAAAGAAAAAAGATAAAACAAAGTCTAGAATAATCAACACCAATAAACCCACTATTAACAAACTATATTCCCCAGCAATAGTGTCAAAAACTTTTTACAATCTAAAAAATTTATAATTTTAATCAATTTAATCAAAGACCGACCAAAGGCGAGTGCACCTTGTCAACAAGTAGTATAAAACAGAATAAACGCAGAGTATCATTCTGCCTAGGAATCTGAGTGTAATACTAGATTAATTAATGAAAGATTATATAGACAACTCCAAGTTGATTGATGATGAGAAACAAATAAGTAACAAATGAAAATGAAAACAAGCAAGATTTGATATAAACATAAGCTAAAGTAAAGGAGTAAAACAAATGATAATTTAGCTAGGGTTTCAGATCTAATAGGTTAAGTAAACCACAACATAATGTTAGATAAACTTAGGGCCTACATTGATAAAGCAAGACACAGCCAATGGTCATGGAAACATCTTTTCTCTTCTAAACTCAATCCATTGGTGCAACAAACAAATTGGAATAAAAGGCTTTAATCTCAAAACGCCTAAAATTAAGTTCATTAACCCTAAGAACTCTCACAAAAGACTCCAGGGTCAGTTCAACATCTAAATTCAATTATGTTACGTAATTTTCAGGGTCCTATGATCATTTGAAAATCCTATTAAGATGGCCAATCAAAGTAAGATTATGTATTAAGAACTTTAACTAGGTAAAATTCCTCCAACAAACACATACCCATTCAAATCCTAACTCTAAATAGGCATTTAAGCGTGTATAATTATCAATAGAAATAAGAATAAATCAAATAAACACAAATCTATTAATAAAATTAATAGTTAGTACAGAATAGATAAAAAGGGGAAGAAATACAACCAATAAATGGTCAAAATTGGTTGAAATCCTATCTTTAGATCCACTTGCAAGCTTTTAGAAACTCCAACCCACTAGCAAATTCTAGATAAATCAAAATAAAATAACAACTATACAAAACCGCAAGAAAAAGGAACTAAAATGCTAGTCGACGCTCCTCTCCTCGTGACTTTACGCTGGTTTGTCGAATCTCCCCTCCCTTTCTTCTGTGTTGCTTTTGACTTTTATACTCGTCTGGACAATGCTTAGGGCTTATCAAATGAAGTTGCATCGTTTCATTACTGTTTTGTGCATAATTTAAATGAAACACTGTGCGAAGAGCTTATACTCGATTGACTGACCTTCACCATTCGGTCGACCGACCTATTCTTATTACTTCATTCAGTCGACCGATCCTTGCCATTTGGTCGACTGACCTCACTTGTTTCTTCATTCGGTTGATCGATGCTCGCCATTTTGTCAACCGATCTCTTCTTGTTTGACCGTCATATATGAGCTTTAAGGACAGAATGTCTAAGTCCTCTTTATGCTCTAAAAAAAACTTCAATTGAGTCCAAATCTCCACAACATGCTCCAAAACCAATATATAACTAAAATTAACAATAATAACTCTATATTGGTGTAATTCAACTACCAAATGGGTAAAAACAAAATGAAATACACATTATAAAACAATGTAAAATGGCTATTAACAAATCACGCTCTCTAACCTTGGCCACTGTATACTTGACTCTATGCTTGACAACGAAGGTCATAAGAGATCTCCCATTGTCAATTGTACTTACAATCCTAACTCTCTATCCATGTTGTATGATTATGGCTCTAAGACTTCTTACTTTATGCTACTTTCTAATTTCTTCTCTATTGACCCTCTTTTTAATGTTATTCCACTTTAGGATCTGGCTCCACTAAACTAATAGGATGACTCCTAGTCACACAAGAAAGTACCTAGCTTGAAGAGCAACAGAACAAACAAAAGACAAAAAAATGTCCAATTCTTAAATAAAAAATAAAGTACAAAAAATTAAAAACTATGAAAGCTAAAACAAATAAAAACCAAAACAAGGTAACTAAAGGTAATATACCAAAGAATAGAAAACAACTTAATAATGGTGCAGACCCCAAAAACGGTGACAAAAACTTGTTGTGTGTGTAGCATGTGTAATTTTTAATCAAACATATCCTAGAATCACACTAAAAATACTATAACACACAAATAAGAAAGTGTACCTAAGAATTGCAATATGAAGCTACTATTTCAATAATTAATTCCTTTAGGCGATGTTTGTATTCATTATTTATCTTAATTTAACTCGTTTTACATATTTATTAGACCGTAGATTCCCTAATGTAAATTATACTCTCTCTTAAGTTATGAAATCCTATTTAATTTGATAAATTAGGCAAATCTTCTCTCTGTCCCCAACTATTGATTAAAAGCCTTAGTTAGCCCTATAGAATGCCTTAGTAAGGAACTCTATAAAACCCAAGCTCACACCAAACCTAAACATCTTATGTAAGCCTATCTCTAGGTCTCCCTGCAATATGTATCATTTATGGAATGATCTAAACCATATAATTATTTCTCAATCAAATATACGTAATCAAAGCATTAAAATCGATATTTACGTTTGCATAACATTTGATAAAAAAACGTCTTTAATATCCATTATAATTATAAAATCAAATATCGAAATCAAAAGCTAAATAAAGAATAACAAAGAATACTGCATCTTAAAGTTCATAAAAACTCAAATCTTATGAAAATATTAATTCTTAAACATTGTATGATTTATAAAAACAATCAATAAGAAGAAGAACAAAAGAAAGCTCATGACAAATTAATTTGAATCCTTGACTCCTTCATGGTTATTGATATGAATTCATATCCTTAATCTTTGATTTCTTCCATTTTCAATATTCTTCTCATTCATAATTGTGTGAATCCCTTTAACAGTTGGATTAACGGTTGATTCTCCTTCCTTGGTGGTGATTGAATAGTTTAGAGGCAAGAGAATACGTTAAAATAGCCCTAGGAGGGTTATTTATGTAAGGGTCCCACTAGGCTTACAATCAACCTATGAGAAACCCTTTGATAGATGGATTAAGGCTTGATTCTACTTCCTTAGTGGTTGATTGAAGAGTTTAGAGGTAAGAGAATACATAAAAATATCCATAGAAGGGTTATTTATGTAAGGTGTCCTGCCAGGCTCATGGTTAGGCTCACAGCCTTCTATCCTAATATCACAAGTAAGCTCATGCTCGTAAGCTTGGCCTTGACTACTCTAACTTTTCCCTCCTTTGATGTTTTCTGCTTTAACTCCTTCCTTACCCATCTAATGGTCATGAAACTTGATATAAAGCTTCCTAACGTGATGAATTTTCTTGACAAATTGTTTCCATATCCCTCTTTTCTCTTTAAAGTACTATGAAAGGTGATTAAATAGAAGAGTTCTAATAAACATCTCATTGAAAGCATTAAACTCATTATGCATAAGAATCTACATGGATTTACAATCAAAACTCAATCGAATAAGTACCAAATCATGCCCAAAATATGTATGAATGAGCAGTATGATGAACCTTACATGGAAACAAAATTAATAAGGTCTCCATGTGTGTGTTTGTAAATGGAATTTAGCATACATTAAATTCACACATAAGGGTACAAATCAAGTAAAAGAAAGTAAAGATAGTATGTTCACACACTAATATAAACTTTTCTATATGCAACGAGATGAAAGTATTCTTCCATATACAGTAGATTTATTGATATAATCAATGCTTTTAAAGGTTAGATAAGACCTACACTAACATTGAATTATTGAGAAAAATTATAATTTCCTTAAAAAAATCATAGGGAGCCAAGGTTATAGCAATTGAACAAGTAGAAGATCTAAACCATTTACCTTTGGATGACTTGATAAGATCCCTCCTTACTTATGAGATAAGGCTCAAGAAGATACAAGAGTAGGAGATCATGCATAAAAATAATAACTTAACATTAAAGGCTTCAATAAAAGATTCAAATGATGATGAAATCTCCACAAATGATAGTGATGGGGAAAAAATCGCCTACTTAAAAGAAAGTTCAAGAGATTTTTAAAGAATAACAACTTCTCAAAGAACAACACTCCATGGAAGGTAAGTACAAATCTAAATGTAAATTATCTACCATCAGTTGTTATGAATGTAAGGAACTTAATAACATGAGATCCCAATGCCATACGATTAAATATGGTGATCAGAATGAAAGAAATAACAAAAATAAGCAAAGGAAAAATAAGAAAAAGAAAACAGTAATGAACTAGTAGCACACATATTTTACGAAAAATGATGAGGTACCTTTTATTTTTAGCTCTTATGATAATTTTCAAGATGATCTTACTTATGATGAATTGGTTAAATAAATAAAATTTGACTTTTAAAAAGAAGAAATTATTCTCTGGGTTTAAGAAAACATTGAAACTTTTATATGCATGCAAATTTGAACATGAGAAATTGAAAAAATGACATGCATAACATTATAGAGATTAGAAATGTAGATAATGATAATGAGAAAAAATTGATAGTAAATAATCCAATATGGAAGAAGGAAATAAATACCCTTAAGGATTACTTGTTAAAGTTCATTGACAGAATAAAAAGGAAGAAGTTAAAATGTATGTTAGGAGCGTAAAAAGCATTCGATAAGAGGTATGGCTTAGGATATTGATGAGTCGTCATAAACTATCAAATAATAAACCTAACTATGCAACCAGGGTGAGCTAAGGTCAAATCCATAGGGAAATAAGGGGGTACTACTATTTCTAATGTTGTAAAGAAAAATAAAAACAAAACCCTTGAACACAAAAGAACGAACATGACTAAGACACAACAAAAATAATAAAAAGGCAAACACAGAGCATAACACACTAAACAAATAACAATAATAAATAAATAAATAAACTAAAGGTATCATCGGGACTCTGGGATAACTATTGATCCTTGAATTTAGATAAAAAAAGGTCCTCTAGTTAAGGTACTAGTTTATAGGTTTGAAAAAACTCTCAAATCCTCAGTTCCTCTAACTTAGATAAATATACAAGCCATATAAATGCCATTATCTTCTTTATAACCTAGAACAAGCTCTCTAGATTTAATAATGAAGACACATTAGGTGATAAGGAATGACTAATTTAGGCCACTAACATAGAACGTGTGCCCGAAAGGTATGGAACTGTTGGCCCTAAATGACATCTAAGAGGGGGTGAATTAGGTTCTAGAATTTTTAGAAATAATGAAAAGTATATAAACAATACTTTGTAGAAGTTAAGTAAAAAAAATAATGAAAGAAACAAGATCAAGGGTAATATAAATTAACAAAGATTATTATGAAATATAAAGTTTAAAACTTACACTAAACTTACACTTCATTTTTGCCTCAAGGATAGCTAACTATTATTTTTCAAGGCTCAAGAATAACCTTTTTAGAAAATTCCTTTTGTAGGCTTAAGAATAACCTTGCAACAACGAACCAATCTCTCACAAGTAAAGAAAATCACAAATTTCACACACACCCAAAAACAATTTACTCTCAAGCATGTATATAACCCAAACTTAATCAAACTTATAACACTTGTATTTTGAGTAATACTTTCGTGGTTTACTTCTTCTTATCTTCGTCTATTTATATAGTAAAAACCATTAGGTTAACCTTTGTAACATCCATCCTTACTGAAGTATCCATTGTTCTCTTAATTTCTTTTGACCGTTGGACATATCTTGTTACCGTTGGATATATTTTCTATCTGTTGGACAAATCTTCTATCCCTTGAACAATATAACTGTTGTGCCTTTTTCGGTTGACCAATAAGCCATATTCAGTTAACCAATCTTCAAAACTTTGCTCATTCGGTCGACCGATTGATCGTTCTTCATTCGGTTAGCGGATCATCCTGAGTTTGCTCATTCGGTTAACCGTACTGCTTGTTCGGTTGACCGATGCTTCTCTAAGTGCCATAGTTCAGTTAACAGATCTTTGACATTCGATCGACCAATCCTTGATCTTTAGTAGGGGTTGATATTTTCTTCAACAACCTATATTTAAAACACACTTAACAAATGTATTAATAAAATATGTTTTGTGATCATCAAAATTAGGTGGAACCTTCCTTGATTCATCAATCTCCCCCTTTTTGTTGATGACAAAACTAAAATGATTTGAAGTAGTTACATGCATATGTAGCTCCCCTAAAATCATGCATACTCTCTTCTGTCTTCTCCCCTTAAGAACATGCATACTCTTCTCCCCCTTTTTGGAATCAATAGAAAAGTATGAAAGCCATAGTCAAATAGAGAGCCCATCAATCATAGCAATTTCCCTTCTAATAGTACAGAAACGATTCTCATAGAGTGGTTTCCTAAAGATATCAGCTAATTGATGCAATATGTCAACAAATTCAAGTTCAATGTCACCATTTTGCACATGATATCGAACGACATGATATCAAATTTCTATGATTTTAGTCCTAGAATCCAGTATAAGATTTCTTGTCAAACAAATTGTATTAGTGTTTTCACACTGAATAGGATTCGCTCCAGATACAAGCCATAATCCCTAAGTTCTTGTCTAAGCCATAGTACTTGAGCGCAGCCACTACTAGTGGCTACATATTCAGCTTCCACCATAGACAATGCAACAGAGTTTTGTTTTCCACGAAACCATTAAACTAATGTACTTTCTAAAAATTGACATGCACCATGTGTACTTTTTTTATCCAATAAACTGCCCACATAGTTGACATCAGAATACCCTACTAAATCTAAACATGTATTTCTAGGATACTATAGTCCTAAATTCAAAGTACCACACAAGTATCATAAAATGTGTTTAACAACTAACAGATGTGATTCTTTAGGAGAGAATTGAAACCTTGCACATAAACAAACACTATACATGATATCTGGACAACTAGTAGTTAAATATAATAAGCTTCTAATCGTACCTCCAAATAGTTTGAAATCTACCTCTTTTCCATCTTCATCTTTATTCAATTTGGTTGATGTGCTTATAGGGGTTTGTAAACACTTTGTTTGATCCATACCAAAGCGTTTGAGAAGTTCTCGGGTATAGTTTGACTGACTTATAAAAATGGCATCCTTCATTTTCTTGATTTGGAGTTTGAGAAAGAAATTTAAATTTCCCATCAAGCTCATTTCGAACTCCCTACTCATACACTTTGAAAAATCCTCACATAGACGTTCATTAGTAGCACCAAAAATAATATCATCGACATATGTTTGCACAATCAACAAATCACTTTAAACCTTCTTAACAAATAATGTACTATCTACTTTTCCCTTATCAAAGTTATTGGCAAGTAAAAATACACTTAATCGATCATACCATGCTGGAGGTGCTTGTTTTAAACCATACAATGCCTTGGATAATTTAAAAACATGTTTAGGTGCATCATGTTGTTCAAAACCAGGAGGTTGTTCAAAACCAGGAGGTTGTTCAACATATACTTCTTCTTGAATAAAACCTTTTAGAAATGCACTCCTTACATCCATTTGAAAAATTTTAAAACACATGTGAGATGCAAATGCAAGTAGTTTAATAGCCTCTAATCTAGCTACAGGAGCAAATGTCTCGTCATAATCTATACCCTCTTCTTGAATATATCCTTTTGCCACTAATCTAACATTGTTTCTCATAATGTTACCTTGTTTATCTAATTTATTTTTAAACACCCATTTTGTTCCAATTATAGGATGATCTAAGGGTCGAGTTACTAAAGTCCAAACCTTGTTTCTTTAAAATTGTTCTAGTTCCTCATTCATAGTTAGGATCCAACTTTCATCATCTAAAGCCACTTCTATATTCTTAGGTTCAATCTTTGAAAGAAAGGCAATATGAGATAGATTAAGTTTGGATCTTGTGGTTACCTCTTGATGGACATCCCCTATAATTTGGTCAGTGGGATGATCCTTCTTGTATCTCCAATCTCTTAATAGCTCTTCATCTTCTCTACTTGATTTAACATTTTGGGATGGTTGTCCCACACCTTTAAGTGAGAGATGTTCTAACCATTTGGATACATCTACATCATCAAACTTAAGAACTTTCTTTCTTTTGAAAGGGTTAGATTCATTAAAAACAGCATGCATAGATTTCTCAACCATATGAGAGTTCCTATTATACACTTTATATGCTTTATTTGATAATGAATACCCTAAGAAAATAACTTCATATGTTTTAGAATCAAAATTTCCAAAAATTTCTCTAGTGTTCAAGATATAAAATTTGCATCCAAAGTCTCTTAAATGACTAATTTTTGACTTCTTACCATTAAAGAGTTCATAAGGGGTTTTCTTTAACTTATGTCTAATGTTTACCCTATTTATGACATGACATGCACATGCAACAACTTCTGTCCAAAAATTCTTTGATAAATCATACTCATTTATCATGGTTCATGCCATTTCTTGTAAAGATCTATTTTTCCTTTCTACTACCCCATTTTGTTGAGGTCTCCTTGGTACAGAGAAATTACGTGTAATTCCATGATCATCACAAAAGCATTTAAGCATGTCATTGTCGAATTCTCTACCATGATCACTTCTAATAAATGCAATAGATAAGAATTTTTCATGTTGTATTTTCTTTTCAAAACTTACAAAAGATTTAAAACTTTCATCTTTTGAGCCTAAAAATAAAACCTAAGTAAAATGACTGAAATCATCTATAATAACAAATGCCTATGTTTTTCCTGCTAAACTAGCTACTCCAGTAGGCCCAAAAAATCCATATGAAGTAATTCAAAGGGCTTAGAGGAAGTTACTGATTTCTTGCTTTGGAATGAGCTTCTTACTTGATTTCCCATTTGACATGCTCTACAGATATTGTCTTTTTTATACTTTATTGTTATAAGCCCTCTAACAGTTGTTTTGAGTTAAGCTTTGAGAGGAGATCCATGCTTGCATGCCCGAGTCATCGGTTTGAAGTCCAAGTGTATTAACTCAAAGATATTAAACATTTTTCTTCAAGATTAGTAACGCAGTGTAGATCAATGATGTATATATTTCCTTCTCTTTCTCCTAGAAATCCAACATTATATTAAATCTATTTTAGTCACAACACATTCATCTCCTAATAAGCTAACCTTATAGTTCTTATTACATAATTGACTTACACTTCAAATATTGTGTTTTAAACCTTCTATAAGCAAGACATTATCAATCAATGGATAGTTATCTTTACCTACTTTGCCGATACCAAATACCTTTCCCTTGGCATTATCCCCAAATGTGACAGATCCTCCATCCTTACTCTGGAATGTAATAAATTGTGAGGGATCCACAGTCATATGTCGTGAACACCCACTATCCCTGTACCATTTGTTTCTCTTCTTTTCCTCTAAGACAAGTAAAAATAATTTTAGGTACCTATCTTATTTAGGGTCCTTAAGTATTAGTATACCTAACACATACCTTAAAGGTTTACTAAGATAAGAAACACAAATATAAGATGAGTATTTAATAAGTAATGATTTGAATGATTTGACGAAATACAAACTAAAGACACTAGTTTTGCCCTATCGATTGACTGAATCACTTGCATCATTCAACCGATCAATGAAGTTTTGAATGTCGTTCGACTGATGTTATCGTTCGATCGACCGATCCTTTAAGGATGGCGAAGCTGACAGGCGTAAATCGGTTAACCTAACTCATTAAAAACAAAAACAACATTTAACAATCATAGAAAAGAAGAGACAAGGGCAAGATTTTATTTGATTTACCCAAATAGTTTTTGTTTTGTAGACATAGTTTTTTTTTAATTGTTTGAAAACTGTTTAATTAATCATAACAAAAATAGGAATTATGTCCATAATGACTGCAGTATGTGCAAAACAATAGAAAATATGTTCTATATGTATTTCTTTGCTCATTTTTATCTCTAAGATCTTTATACTGATTTTAAAAATTTTGTATAAAATCCATGAAGGTCTTTTTATCATTTAATCGATGTTGGGGAAATTTCTTAGGTTTTGAAGTGTATTTGAAGGCATGATGTTTAGGTTGTGGTCTATTATGTGTATTTTGAACTTTCCTAGGAGTACGTTCATCTTCTAAATTCTTTGCTTTTACAAATATGGTCTTACTTGTAGATGCCCCTTTTATACTATTATATCCTAAACCATGTTTATCATGTCCTAACTTTTGAACGCTTAATTGGTTATCTAGTTTCTCTTTTCCTTTATTAAATTTTTCTAATGATCCTTTGAGACATTCAATGTCTTTTTTTAAGAGTCTATTTTCATTCGCTAATTCATCATTGTCTTTATTAATTAACATTATGTCATTTCTAAGATCACCATTTTCAAATTTACATGCTTCTAGTTCCTCTAAGGCTTTCTTATGCTTATCATGCAACTCTTTGTTCTTTTTAGTTAATTTTTTTATATGTTCTAGCACTTCATCACATGGAAGACTCCTCACAATCAATTTCGAGCTCCTCGATGCGGTGCTCATGTTCCTTAAACTTCTCTTGTCCTTTTGCTACAACAAGCTCCGCTCTTACTAGCCTTTGATTAATTGCTTGGAAGTTCCCTCAACATGGGTAGTCTCACTTCCTACATTGACTATCTTTCAAGCAAAAACAAGTAGAGTTTAAGTGAAGAATT
>JAOXYD010246770.1:0-16678 GCA_028565735.1 Pinacopodium congolense
AATCCTCGTGGGATCGATACCGTTCTTTACTACAAGTACGACCCGTATACTTGCGGTTTTGAGCGTAAAACTCATAGTTGTAGTTTTGCATCAACAAAATCATCATCATTTTTTTAGACAAGCTATTTAGGAGGCACAACCCAATGATCAACAACAATCTCCCCAATTTTTTAAAACTTCAACACATAGTTTAAATTCAAGGATGAAATTTTTCTTAAGGGGGTAAGAACTTTATCATCCACAAGCTCAATCTATAAGGTTTTAAAACCTAAGCCTAATTTATTAGATTCTAGCCCAATCCATTACATATCTATTCGAAAAAATAAAGGGAGAGTTTTATAGAAATTTTAAATTTTTCCCTCTCCTATTATACTTCCATTATCCTATATTGTTTTATAAGAACTCTTGAATTAATTACCTCATTTACTTCTTAGTTTAGTTTCATCTCCTTCAATTCCCATTGTAGAATCAATTCACTAATTGCCTTCTTTTTTTATTAATCTTTCCTTTTCATTTAAATAGTCACCTATGTTCATCAATGATCCTCATCACTACCAATACACCTTCATCATTGATAAGTTTATTTTTTTCTATTGGCTATTTATTGTCTCATTGGCTTTTTATTCTTTAGTTAGTTTCATTAGTTGTCAAATGACTAGGGGTTTGGTTTTAGTGGCAAGTGATGGTAGAACAAAATATAAGAGTGTGTGGTAGAGCTATGACTGCCACCAGTGAGTTTCACTCTTTCTTTAATTTTTGATTTTTTTTTCTATTTGGTTTGAGATCTATGTGTTACCTGCTGTTTTTGACTTGATTATGTGAATAAACAGTTAAAGAGAGGAAGCAAAAATCTAGATAGAAAAGAAGTAAAGAAAGGAAGTTAGAGAGGGAGATGATTTGGAAAAGAATTTATAGGAAGTGAGAGTAAGTGAGAGGGGAAGATTGATGGGACAAGAGAGAAAAGAGGAAACGCAAAGAAGCAAAGGAGAGAAAAAAGGAAGAAACAAAAAAAGAAACAAAAAGAAGGTAATGTGGGAGAGAGGAGAAAGGAGAAAGGAAGAACTTAAGGGTATTTTGGTATTTTTAGAAAAATGCTAAGGTAAACTAGGAAAAGGTAAAGAAGAAAAGTCTGGACTTTTTTGGTATTTCCAGAAAATGTAAGGATAAAATAAGGAAAAAAGAAAAATGAACAAGGAGTTAGGCTATTTAGTTAACTTTAGGAAAACGTAAGGGTAGGATGAGAAGAGCATAAAAGAATAAGGAGTTAGATTAGTTTGAGAATTTTAAGGAAAAGGGAAAGGGTAAATTAGAAAATTAAATTGTTGAAAGGTAATTTGGTTATTTTAGGGAAATTAAGGGCACTTCATTAAATTTTAAAGATAGGTTTTAATAAAGAAATTTTAGTAATTAGTTAATAATTATAGTTTGCTAATTTTGTTATTAAATACAATTTGGGTTTAATTACTTAAAGTATTCCTTTGAATCAGTCTAATAGTATTTTTATAAACATTTAGGTATGAAGGATAGGCTAGAGGGGTAGATTTGATTGATCTAACTGATTAATTTTTAGGGAGATCAGGAGATTTCCTAAATTGTATCCTTGTATATACGTACGTCTTTTGCATGATTTAACTAATTTATGTAGAATATTTGAATATGTTAATTTTTTGTAAATATTTAATTGATCGGTGATATTTTGATACAATTTAGTATTTATTGTAGCATGTTAAATAATGTAAATTTTTATTTAATATTGGATTATGTGATAAGAATAGAAAATAGAATGGTATACCATGTAACATGAAAATTGGTAAATTCAAAAAAATGAGAACATTTTTAATATGAGATAAAACATTAATGGATTTAAGAGTGATCATCATTATATAGTGGTTTGAATTACTAAAAAGTTAATGGATTAGTGGCTTTCCTAGGATAGGATACATTTAATGGTCATAGAGTGATGCGTTTTTTTATATGAATGAGATTTGATATGCACTTATCTATGGAGTAGGTATTGGAATATTCTAAGTCCCAATAATGTCTTATGCTATTGTTAAATACTGAAGTGGTACCAGAATACCTTGAGTCCTAAGGATATCCTATACTAATTATTAGGCACAAGAATGATGATACGGTACTAAACTGGAGTGAGTGAGGGGTACGTTATATCGATATGTTTTCATATTTATATGATGATGAGTTGGGTCGACAGACCATTGAATATAGCCTACTCGATCAAGCGAAGTCCTAATAAGTTAAATAAAGGAAATGATATATTTTGATAATAAACAAATAAGTTTTTGTATAGCATTCATGTGCATTTATTGTGTTTTTTGTTGTGATATTAGATAATCATGTGTACATGTTTTATATGAAAAATATTATATATTTTTTATTTAGTATTTGTGATATTTACTATAAGGGTACAATTGAGTTATCTCTCAAAGTAAGCATTTCATCTCTTGCTTGCTAAAGTTTTTAGGAGAAAGTATGAGCACTATCCACCCCCAATCAACTAAATTCATTTATTGAATTTTAGGTAGGCCAGTAGAGTAGTCTATATTTATTGAGCATATTTCCTTATATAGACTTTGAGAGATTATTTTTTTAGGGATAATGATTGGAATAAATTCATTTTAACTATATTAATGCAAGTGCTAAGTTTGAATATTTAGATATTATTTTATATTTTGGATATTTCTTATGGAATTAATGAATTTTGAGATTTGGTTTAATCAACACCTAATTTATGAGTAGAAAGGGGTGTTATAGTTTATTACCTAAAAAGGTTTTGTTCATTTACTATCTCCAATGTATACCTTCTTTGGCAAAAATTGATATTTTGAAATGATCTTGCAATCTTAAAATTTTTCTTTTAGTAAAAGAAATCTAAAAAATTTATTTCTTCCAAATATTTTATTTTAAGTAATTTATTTAAAAATTATTCGATAGATTATATAGCACTTAACTGCTTGTTAGATAAAATAAATATCATGAATATACACCAATAATAAAATAAAAAATTCCATGCTTGTTGAACGAAGAGCAATCCTAGAAATTTTCACAAAAATCAACAATAAAAAGAGAGTGAGATTCTAGAAGTTAAACGGTAATGCATAAAGAAACCTTTTAACTTGATGCCATTTGACTTTTAGTTAAATTCTTGTTTATATAATTAAAAAAAGGTGCAATGCTTCCTATAAATGGCATCGTTATAGTACAACCAAAGTGGCTTTTATATGATTAACCAAAGATTGAAGCACAACATCTCCCATCAATAATGCCATTGTATTTTATACTCAAGGGCCATTTTCCATCTATGCAAGAGATAAAAATTAGGGTCTCAAATTTTCAAGATATCTATCCTTTAATGATGGGACTTATAATTACACATATCTCCTTCATATAATCTACTGTATTTATTTCATTTTAATCTATTTTAATTATGTAATGGTTAAAAGAGTTTTAGGGATTGTTTCATTAATTATATTCTAATCCATGGTTGCTAAATGTGTTTATACACATTTTGTAAACTATTAATAGGGCATAACTTGAAAGAGAAATTTGTCTTTATTGTGTTTTGAATATACTCTCTATCTTTCCATTTCATCATATATTCAATTCTTACATGGCATCAGAGTTTAGTTAGATCTATTTTTTTTAATTTGAAATTTTTTAATATGGTTATCCAACTACCATAGGCACCTTACATCCTTCTTTCTATGAGTTTTGACATTTTTAGGTCGACTCTAAATCTCTTGTAACTCCATGGAATTTAATAATGTTTATTCTAAATTTGTTAAGTTTAATAAGAGGAATTATCCATTTTGGGAATTTCACTTTCTTGTCTTTATCAAAGGGAAAGAGTTATATGAATTTTTAGATGGGTCATTTTGTGAACCAATAAAAGCTAAAGAAAAAGTTAAATGGAAAGAAAATAGGGTGAAGGTTATCACTTATGAATTGAATTTTATCGAGAACGAAATTCTTTTAAGTTTGCGATCCCTTAATAATGCTAGCATGATTTGGAATCATCTTAAGAAAAGATATTCTAAAAATAATCAAGATAGACAGTTTGAAATTGAGTACCTGATTGCTAAACTTAGTCAAGAATGTAGGGATGTGAGAAAATTGTATTTGAATTATTGAATTTATTGATTGAATTAGATATGATATCTATCAACTTGATTCAAGACTCAGCCTTTCAAATAATAAACAAAGAAAGAGGAAGAGTAGAATCTACAATTTCTTGTGAAATTTTGACTAGAATTTTAGGAAGTTTAAGTTAATATTATTAATTTCAAAATAAATGATATTATTTCAACTATAGGAGAACTTTTTAGGGAGGAAATTGAGTTCAGACTTAGGCCAGTTTGGATGCTAAAACTAACTATATTGATACTATATTTATAGCCTCTCAAAGCAAGTCTAAACTAAAGAATCTAAATGGAGATCGTAGTAAAACTCAATGCTTATTTTTCAGTGGTTATGGATATATAATTTTTGTAATGAAATAAGCAACATCAAGCAACATACTTAACTTCTCACCATGATAGTCCATTGGTGGCTCATCCAACACTTCCTTCATAGTCACACAAGAGACTATACGACAACTAGTTCACACATCATATGATCTCTTCTAATAGGGTAATATCTCATCTTTTTTTTTCTCTTACTATTTTATTAGGAAAAACCCAAGCAATATCTTTTTGGATTGTTTATCCTACAGCTTCTAATCATAAGTCTAACCAAACATGTCACTTTTTAATACTTTAACCTTAACCATAACAATTTATTATTATTATTGCTAATGGGGAAAAATTGCATGTCAAAGGAGTCAAAACACTCTCTTTTAATAAATCTCTTTCTCTTCCTAACTCACTTCATGTTATAAAATTAATTTCCAATTTGATTTCTATTGGTAAATTGGTTGAATAGAAATGCTCAATTGTTTTTTTCTTCCTTCTATTAATTTTACACAGGATCTTTATATGGAGAAAGTGATTGGGAAAGGGAGGTGAGGATACTTGTTTCACTTTGATGAACAAAGCAAGGTTCCAATTTTGGTTTTAATTTAAAAAAACATGATTATTACTAATTATTTGCATTGTGGTGAAATGTTTAAAAGACAAGGTCATTAAAGGACAAATAGGTGATGATTTAAAGTAAGAAGTTCAAATTTTAAGACCAATCTGGGTATAAAGTAAAATGAAGCAACATTGGAGCTTCAAGAAGTTAATTTAGGTAATTTTAAGATTTAAAAATCTTAGGGGCTCAAATTTCATACATACTACATAAAGTTTTTCAAACATGCATAAATCTTCACTAGTGAAAATTTTTTTTGTATTTGAGTTAAATTGACATGTATTGGTATTCAAATTACCTAGAGGATGATTTGAAACTTGTGTGAGTTATTTTTAAAATGAAAGAAATGGCTTTAGTTTTTTTTGAAGTTAGTTGAATTTTAATTTAACTTAAAAAGTTTTAAAATTTTTATTAACGTAGTCACACTATTTTTCTAGTAGATAGGCAATATAGTACAATGTTGGTATGAATGGTGCCATTGTATTTCAAGGCTTTCACAATGTCACAATGATAGTGATAAGTAACACCATTATGTTTTTACATTATGCACAGTTAGATGCTATAATTGTTACTTTTTGTTATCCAACAACTAGTTGAAGTACAGTAACGTCTAATTTGATATTTTTATGGTATTTTGAGCTACATAACATTATAATAGACATTCTAAATGTTTTGGATCAATCTTTAAAATAATTTAGAAAGTTTTAAGTATTGAAAGTGAAAGAAGCATTCATTAAGTTTATTGTTAAGAAATCGAACGAAGCATACATTAAGTTTACTGTTAAGTTTTTAGGATGTTTTTGGTATTTTTAAACTAAAGTTTGATTTTTGTATTCTTAATCCCAAAAAGTTCTTTTATGATTTATTCACAAAGCTTTCAAAATGTTTTTTCACATACCATTCATCTTAATTAATTTGTGATCCCTTGAATATTGGACTTTAAATTGAGACATCTTTTAAAGTGTAATTATTTTTGTAAATGGGATCTTTGATTTGTTGGGATTGGGATCTAATTTAAAATATTCTTCTTTACCCAAAAAAAAAGTTTATAAGGTTTCTTGTTCACCCTCAAAAGATTGAGTTTAGTGAAATTTTCCATTTTGAATTTAGAGAGCGGATGTAAGTTAAGGTTTTCTAGATAAACTATTATAAAAATTCGATTTATCGATTTTCTCTGTCCTTTCTCTTTATAATTGTTACTTGATTACTTTGTTTATATTCATATTCTAACAATTGGCAACATCATTTATTATATTTATGTTGAATTATGGTTTAGAGTTACATTCTCTTCAAAATTGGTTTAGGTGGTTAGTTTAAAATTTTTTAAGCACCAAATTCATCCCCTATCTTAAGTGTTATTAGGGCTTAAACACTTCCATATGAATAATCCATTGTCTTCTACTCCTATAAATAATTAGACCTCCCTTACATTTTATTACTTTGTTACTATTTCAAATAATGTTATGATTACTAATAAGATGTTGGGTCTTTGGGAAAAATGTCTTAGACATCTTAATTTGAATACAATTAAACATATGTACATCTTAGACATACTCATTTGGATACAATCAAACATATGTTTTAAGAAAAATGTTCTATAGGATCCCTTAAATGATAATCTTAAATTTTGATAATTAGATTGTGAAATTTGTTCCCTTGGAAAATTGAAAAAATCCAAGTATGTAGCCTTCATATTGACTAGGTTATCTTTTTTTTTTTGTTCATATAAATACAATTTTCACTTAGATGTTATTCTTACAAGACAAATTCATCTTACCACTATTACCAAAGCTTTTCTTAATATGATTGAGGCATAATTTGGTAAAGCCATTAAGATTTTTGTTCTTACTCTAAATAAAAATGTTGTGCTTTTATTTATCACTCTATTTCATGACAAATGATATTTTACAGCAACTTTCTTTCCTCCAAACTTTAAGAAAAATGGCATTATTGAAAGGAAAAACCATTATGTCATTGAAATTATCCATACTAAATTATTAGAATCCCATATTTTGCATAAATTTTAGGTAAAGTAATTCATGCAACCATGTTTCTTATCAAGCCCATACCATTACTTAAAAATCAAACCCCTTATTTTGCTTTATATACAAACCTCCTCCATATTCTTGTCTTAAAGTCTTCAATTTTTTGCGTTTTATTATACTCCCACAATATGAACAAACCAAATTTTATCATAAAGCAATGAAACTTTATTTCCTGATTATACTGATAAACACAAAGGATATTCTTATTATGACTTTCACACACAATGGATGTGTATTTCTTATCATATCACTTTTTTTAGAGCTTGTATTATTTACAGTCTTCTCCTATCCCCTATCTCGTCTCCTAATAGGTCCATCTTGATTTTTTCGTCCTTTTTTAGAAGAAAAAACTTTATGTTGATAGATCAGTAATGACTATAGAGCCAATGCCTTGACCCGATCATCACTTAGAAGGTCCACCATCTTCTCCCTTATCAACCACACTATCTTTTACATCAACCCACCCCATTATTCAACCTACTCTAATTTTATCACCCTCAAGATTAGTTTTGTTTATACTAATAGGTACAGTTCTTCTATTGCTTATCTTAGCACTTTTGAGTTTATTCTCTGTACTTATAAGTAAGCAACATATAATGCATGTTGGAAACACGCCATAGAAGAAGAAATTTTGGAACTTGAGCATAATAACACTTAGGACTTAGTTCCTACAACTCTTGATGTCTCTTTAATTGGTAATAAGTGGATGTCTATAGTTAAACTCTATTGACATATATAAAGCCAAGTTATAAGCTCAAGGATATACGAAAGAGTATGGAATTATTTGTAAGGAGGCATTTCTCTAGTTACAAAGATGGCCACTGTTCAAACATTACTTGCTATTACCTATATTAAATATTGGCCTTCATATCAAATGGATGTTAATAATGATTTTTCTATGGAGTTAAGGGAAGTCTTGTACTAGAAACCTCCTGTAGAATATGAGGTTTCTCATCCAAATTTATCATGAACACATGTAAATATTTTTATGGCCTCGAAGAAGCATCTTGTGCATAGTTTGAAAAACTTTTCTTTAAAGTTCAATGGGCTAGTTTCTGATAATACTCTAATGATCCCTTATTATTCATTTATCATTCCTCTAATAGCTTAAATGTTTTCTTTAATCCTTTTTTTTCATATGAAAGATCTTGGGAAGCTAACTTACTTTTTAATATTGGAAGTCTCTTAATCTAATGAAGGGATATATCTCTATCAATATAAGTATAAAATAGATTTGATCAAATTGTTAAATCTTATAGACATCCAATCTTATTCTATCATAAAGAGTTTAATTTAAAATTGACCAAGGATGTTTGTTCACCATTATCTAGTTCTACTATGTACAGATGGCTAGTGAGAAGCATTTATATATTTTATCATCACTCGACCAAACATTGCATATGTTGTCCAAGTGGTGTTTGTGCCTAATAAGCTCCATCTCTCCACTCTTCATCATATCATTTAGCATCTAAAGGATACCATAGCTTAGGGTCTTATTATTTCCTTTCACTTTATCTCTCTAATTAAAGGCTTTTCGAAATTATGTTGGTTACCTAAAAATATGTCATTCTACCACTGAATGATGTGTCTTCTTAGGTTTTACCCATAATGCATGGAATATAAGAAGTAAGATAAGGTTGCAAAGTCCTCTAGTAAAGTAGAATATCGCTTCATATTTTAGTTTAGAAATTGTTTAATTTCATTAAATTCTTCTAGATTTTGATGTTTTCTATCTTCACGCTACATCTCATTTTGCAGGTAACATCAGTGCCATCTACATTTCCACTAACCTTATTCACCATGAATGTAACAAAATGTATTGAGATTGATTTCCATTACATTTGTGAACTTGTATAAGATTAAACTATTTAATCTCATCATCTACTTTCTATTGATCAAATTTTTTATTTGCTAAATAAAATCATGATGTTTGCTCAACATAAGTATCTATTAATAAATTGATACTAATTGACACCTAGCCTCAATTTGAGGTGGATGCTAATATTTTAGCAGCTAAACAGTAGTGTGTAACAATGCCATTTAGTGTACAACCCTATTTACATACTTGAAAAAAGATAAAATCATAAAGGATTCTAACAATGGTATCATTGTAGTACATTATCAACTAAAGATAGAAGCATAATGGCTCATAACAGTGGCGTCATTATATTATATACTTAAGTGTCATTTTGCATCTTTACAAGTGAAAAAAGTCGAGATCTCAAAGTTTAAGGTATCTGAATCCTTTGATGATGGGACTCGCCTTATAATTACATATATCTCTTGTCATAATCTATTTTATTTATTTTTTTTGCAATATCTTTTAATTATATAATTTTTGTGATATTTTAAGGGATAGTTTCCTTAATTAGAATATGATCCATAGTTGCTAAACATGTACATATACATCCTATAGACTATCAAGAGGGCATGATTTGGAAGAATAATTTCTCCTAGTTGTGTTTTGAATATGCTCTCTATCTTTTAATTTCATTACATATTCAATTCTTGTAAGACAAATTCTCATATTATTATTTTCTGGCTTGGTTTAAGTCATAAAAATTCAATTTTCAGCCTTAATTGTTAGTATTGACTTTAAAATCTAGCAGTAAATCCATAAAAAGCTCTTCACATAAGTCTCTACTCAAAAGATTATTATTAGATTCCAATTTATCTAAGTACAATCCCTTAATTGTAGCTACTATTATCAATGTTTTCACTATTGTCATGTTGACATCATAGGTAATTTCCAAGTAATCTAGATTTTTTTAGGTATAACTCTTAATTTCTAATCACACCTCATTCATGTATATAAACCCATATTATTTTTATTTAAATTATAAATGCATTTGCACCCTATTCTTACCATGCTGGGAAGTAAGATAATTAATGTCTCACTATGATTTTATTTAAGAACTTTAATTTGATTCATCGTCGTATTTTGCTAAATAAAGAAGCTTCCTGATAACATTTAAGTTCAATTTTCTAAGATATAGCTAAGTTTATATTGTCCTAATAATAACATCATTTTAAACTGGCATACTAAAAAATAATTAGTTATAAATTGATTAATAATCATATTTTAATTTTTTTATCTCTTCTTTCCTTTTTGTAAATATGAGATTTCATATTCACTTCATGCGAGATGTCATGATCTCCTTTTGTAAGCTCTTAATGTCCTTATTAAGACCTAATATTCCTTTTAATATTCAAAATTCTCGATAAGGATCCATATCCAGATTTGATTTCTTCTTTTTCAATGTTGGGGGTTTGATTTTTTATACTCCTCTAACTAGAAGATTTTTTAAGAGTTATCCCTTACTCAAGATCTTTTTCTTTTATAAACTTCTAGATTTTGTTATTATTCAGTATTATAAGGTCACCAACTTTTGCTAATTTGTCTTTAGCCTCATATTTACAGATGTTATGGTTAAGGTCAACTCATGCATGCACCTATGTCTAACCATCATCATAACCCGTTATAAGGAATTGAAGGTCCAATGATAAAAACAAAGTCCAAACATATAATGGAAGCTCTTCAAGAATTGATTATGGAGATGCAAGAAATGAAAGTTGTTCTAAAAGTCTGTGATGTATTAACCAAATTAATCACTTATTTACATGTTATTGAAGATGGGAGATGCTTTAGACATGAAGAGCAAAGCTTGGAGAGTTAATAAGGCTTGGTATGCACAAGGTCTGAGTATCTAAATATGAGGTCATTTGACATTGAGATAGAAGATAAGTGGGCCTACTGAATAGAACTGTTGCGCTCCCTCCATAAGCATCATTTTACTCCTCCAAAAAGAGAGATGTTTAATGACCCACATAAATGATGTAATTTTAATCCTACTATAGGTCCCATTATACTCCCTAAAAAGCCTAGAAGTTCAACAATCCATTTAAACAACATTGGTACCCCCTACCCCAAAGTATTTTTTTACTTTAAGAAATTTATGTTTTTATGTTTATTTTTTGTTACAAAAGATAAGATTAATCCTAGGTCAAATATTACGATTTTTATCTCATGTGTAATTCCCATTAATATTCATAACATATTGAATTAAGTTTTGAGAGTTATTCTTCTTATGAGAATTTATTCTCTATTCTTTCCTAAAAACTTTAATGATCTTATCAAGGCAACTTCTAGCAATCAAAATCTCTAGAGTTTTCATTCTAATCAACTGATTTAGTTAAGGTTAGTTCATTTTGCTTGATTAGAGGGTAATCTTAAGTTACTATTCTGTAAAAGTGGGTTTGAAATTGCTTGTGGTCTAAAGTTCACATTGTTTGGTATCACAGCCTTTTTTTCTTAAAATTAGGCATTATTTTCCCTTTTCCTTTGATTTCATAATATTATCATTGTGTTCTTGTGTTTTTCTTTCTCTTTTTAGCATATTCTTGTCTAATCCATTAAAGTTATGCTCATGTTCCATTTCTTGAGTCTACTTTATTATATCGTTTACCTTTATATACATAGATTGAAAAAAGGAAAGATGAAATGACAGAAAAAAGTGATATTATAGTCATTAAATCTTATTTTAAATTTATCATGTTAAAGTTTTCATAGTTGTTCCTAATTAAGAAGGAAAAAATTTAAACCTAAATCCTTTAGCTTCAAAATTATCTTCATCCAATTTTTGTCTTTTTTTAGTTTTTATAGTTGTATCCTAAGTTTCATGTCTCTTTGTTCATCAATTTCTCATTTTATTCATGGTTACTATCTTTGATTTTATTTGCCTTCCTAGTTCCATTTACTATTGCTATTCTTTTATTTGAATCATTTTTTGTTGCTTTGTTATGAACATTTATAGATTTCTTTGTATGGGAATTTTGGGTGGGAAAAAGTAAGAATGGTAACCACAACTTTAAAAAATCCAAGTGGATTAAAACCCAAGAGATTGAACATTATTTTAAATGTAATCATATGAGTTAGTATGTGAAGCAAATAATCCAATTTTATTGCTATTTTTTTTTACAAATTTAAGATGAGTAGTGGTATAGAAAAAGGAGAAGAGTTTATATTATTTATGAAGATTGTTAAAAAGCTATTCAAGGCACCTAACATGAGGTTGGATGGAAGGGAGACCCAAACCAAATATAGATCTCTTAAGAAGTTAATTTTTTAATTGAGGGTCCTGAATGTGAGTAGATTGGCTTAAGTCGAGTCATAAGGGATTTTGCAAGCACGATGGTAGTATGGGGAACATTTTCATCCCTATCTTTCAAGGGAAAATGATCTTGAAAAGTACTTAGAGTGGGAGTGAAAGGTGGAGCATGTGTTTGGTAGTATCAGAGGTTTATAAAAAGAATTTAGTTTAACTATATCCCCATTAAATAAACTTGTTAAAATAATATTGCATTTAAGTGAGATGAAGAACATGAAAGGCTTTTAACACATTAAAAGATAAGCTAATTAGTACACCTTTGTTATGTTTTCCTAAATTTGATAACGTTTTTGAAGATGAATATGAAGCATTTAGAAGTGGTATAGGAGTTGTTTTGATGTAAGATTCTAAGTTAAATGCCTATTATAGTGAAAATCTTAATGGGCCAACATTGAATTATCCTACTTATCACTAAGAACTTTATGCATTAATGAGGACTTTACAAATATGGCATCATTATTTGTGGCCAAGGGAGTTCATTACTCATTACGATTATGAAAGTTTGAAGTTTCTGAAATCTCAAGGTAAGCTCAATAAGAGACATGCTAAGTTGTTATAATTTATAAAAATGTTTATAAAAATAGGAAGCAAAACATTTTAGCTTATGCATTGCCTAGGAGGTTTGTAGCACTTACTTCATTGTAAACTAAATTATTTGGATTTTAGTATGTTAATGATTATAATATTGGATAAGTGAGAGATGCATGTTTTGATTATGCATTTGGTGATTATTATAGACATAACATTTATTTTTTTAAGAAAGATAAAATGTGTGTGCCTACATTCTCATTCCATGAATTGTTGGTTATAGAAACTTGTGAGGGTAGTTTAATGGGATATTTTGGTGTACAAAAGACTTTAGGTACATTGCTTGAACATTTTTATTAGCCTAATATGAAATGTAATGTGAAATTGGTATGTGATGAATGTATAACATAAAAATAACCAAAATAAAAAGTGACGTCATATGGACAATATATATTATTACCTATATCCAATCAATCTCAAATTGATATTTCAATGGATTTTATATTAGGTTTGCCTAGGTTATAAAGTTATAAAGTTAGTATTTTTTTTCTTTTGGATAAATTTAGTAAATGTTACATTTTATTGCATGTCCTAAAACTAATGATACAACCCCTGTAGTTAATTTGATCTTTAAGGAAATTGTATGATTTTATGGTTTGCCTAAAATAATAGTCAGTGATCAAGATGTTAAGTTCTTGAGTCATTTTTAACGTATTTTATAGAATAGGTCAGGGAGAAAATTCTTGATTTCTATTGCTGCATATCCTTAAACAAATGGACTAATAAAAGTGGTTTATAAGAAACTTATGACTTTATTACATTTTATCATTTAAAAGAACTTGAAACATTAGGAGAAGTGTTTACGTCATATTAAGTTTGCATATAATATCATTATTCATTCTACTACTACATATTCTCCTTTTAAAATTAATTATGGCTTTAATCATTTTACTCTTTTAAATTTATTACTGTTGCCTACTAACTAACGTGCTATTCTGGATGGAAAGCATAAAGTAGATTTTCTTAGAGATTTTCATGCAAAGGTTCAAGTTAAAACAAAATAATGAATAATATGTAAGGCAAGCCAACTATGTACATTTAAGATGTATCTTTGAAATTAATGAATGGATTTGGGCACACATGCAAAAAGAGATGTTTTATACCTAAAAGAAATCTATGATACAGCCTCGTGGAGATGGATAATAGTGTTTAAATTATACATATTTTCATATTGATTGTTATCTTTTAAAGTTTAGATCTGAGATGATTTCATGCATGTTTGAACTAAAATGTCTTAATTAATAAATCTAATATTGTTCACACTAGCTTATATATGTTGATTATGATTATGGAATGGGTTAGATAATTCTTTTGTTTTAAGGATGAAAGAAAAAATGAAAGTCAATGAAAATCACGATCTCTAACATGATCATAACCTAAGCTGTGACTATTTGAAGAAAAAAAATCATACTACTGCAATATAGTGTGAATCATGACTTCTCTTATAATAGTGACATTGGCCACAAGAGAGGTTGTCGTGGAAGTTATCGTCGACTCTCCAAACAATAAAATACTTAACTATTCCTAATTACATAGTTAAGGCAAGTCAGGGTTGATCCTACAGAAAATTGGTTGTGTTTAGAAGCTATTTGTAAAGTTGCCTAAAAGAAAAAAATAAGAAAAGAAAAACCCCTGAAATTATGAAGAAATTAAAACTAAACACAAAGGCAATTAATGAATACAATAAATAAATAAAAACACATAAAAAATAAGCATATGACGAGACAAGAAAGTTGGGTAAAAGATATATTCGAGATTTTAGACTTATAATTGAACCTAAAAATAAATAAATTGCAATTGGTTTAAGATACTAACCTATAGGTTTGAACAATCTCTCAAACCCTCTATCCCACCAATTTTAGATAAATTCAACAAGCTCTGAAAATATCCCTAACTAGGGGACAACCTAGAATAAGCTCTCTAGATTTAATGGACAACAACTTTAAGTATTAGGGAATAGCTAGCCTAAGCTTTTATCTCGCAAACTCAGATTGTGTAACTTATAGAATTGGAAACCTACATTAAGTTGAGCATATTCAATTAGCTTACTGTTACTTATGCAAATTACTAGGACTATTATGTATCAGAAGTTCATTCCTAGCAATTGAACTAGAAATTATACCTAAAATGGCCAATCCTAAGAATTAATCCCTAATTCATGTCGTTTAACTAGAATTTCAATTCAATCATATCCTAAATCACAAAGCCCAATCAATTCCTAATCAATTCTCATAATTATTAAGCCAAAATTTTATCAATATCTTACAAATCAAAAATAATCTAACCTAACATTATGAAATTAACTAAAACCAAATAACACAGATTTAACACAATATTTAAACAAAAATTAAACTAAATACAAAGAATAATAAAAAAGCAAGTGTTAAACAACAATAAATGCAACCTAAAATATGGAAATATAAATGTTGTAAATAAAAAAATATTAAGGAATAAGAGAACAAATGAAAAATGAAATAACAAGATCAAAGAAAAATAAAGAAAAATAAAAAAGCAAGATTATGGCAAATTTCAAGGAGTTGTTAAATGCTTGTTTCCCTCTTTTATAGTCTGTTATACCCATCTTTTAGTGCTCCACTCCACTTTTTAAGCAAAACACTGGCGTCTTCATCTTTGTAAAGTTTTTTTTCCCTCTTTTTAAAATGTTTTTATGCTGTTAATATGGAAACAAACTCCACTTACAAGTAGTTAATTTGCTACCATTTTGCACCACCTGCCTAAGGAGCTCCCCCTATAATAACATTTTTCGGCTTCCTAGTTGCAAATAACTCGTTTTTTAGTGACCTTGGGGAGCGTGTTTTTTCAAGGTTGGAAGGCTTTCTTTTTACAAGCCTTTGACACTCCTTTTCTTACATTTTTAGATTGTTTTTGCTTACTTATCTTTTCTTTTTTGTATAATTAAAGTAATTATCAACTTTTCCTCCATAATTCATTAAAAAGGGTAATCTATTTATTCAATAAAATATAACATAAATTAAGTATTTTGAATAAAAAATAGGAATGAAGTTACCTAAATTTGCATACAAAAATACAATAAAGCTTATTCTTATTAAATACCTTCACACTTGAACTATTTCTTGTCCTCAAGTAATAATTTAAAAGCTTCACTCAAACAATTCCAATCGAGAGTTAATAGCTAATCAACCACAACAGAAATCAATCAATGCTTTTAATCAAATTCATTCATTTTAACACAATTATAATAAAAAAAACAAAGCAAAAACAAAGAAATCACAAGCAAAGCACTCAATTAGTCAAAAAGCAACCTAATATGCATAATATCCCACATTTAAACAATTTCATATAGGCTATCACACAAAATAATCAGGGATCTCAAAAAGATGAAATATAAATAAAAACATGAAACAATCTAAGACTTGTGAAATGCTTGTTTGAGAGGTGTTATCACTTGGCTGAATGATTAAAAATAGGAGTTCTTTAAACTGATTTTACTTTGAAAACCAAAATGATATTAAGCGAAAACCAACGTGACGAAAGGCAAATGCACCTATCGAACAAGTAATAAAGTGGAGTATATTTAAGACTCCGAGTGTCGAACCCACAGAGAAAATTGTGGTATTCTTAAGTTAAATTCCAGATTAATTAGATTACAATTATATAGGAAAATCTAAATTAATTGATTAAAAAGATGAAATATAAAATTAATAACTATCCTAGTTCTGCTTTAAACCTTTGCAATTTTAAATTATAAAATGATTTATAAAATTACTAAAAATTATAAACTTGTGGAATCCAGCTCTGGATAAGTGATTA